>JAILXH010241163.1:980-18468 GCA_023558415.1 Piaractus mesopotamicus | reverse complement strand
ATGAATACACTGCCCGATGCGAGAGGCATCGTTGCATGTTAGTTTTCAGGTAAGCCTTTGGCCTAAACATATTCTTAAAATTGGTTTATGGTGGGGATGTATGAAAAAATTGTACCCAAAGTTTTCAGATTTACCTCTATTTTACCACTATCAATACATATAAAAACTCAAGAGACATGTAGGTGTTATTTTGGATAGCAAATAAAATGGCTGTGTTCACTGTAGACAATTTGACCCCTGGTTCTTATCACCACCATTTCGAAGAAATTGAGTTGGTCAGTTTCTCTACAATTTCCCATTTCACATCAAACCTCAGAATAACTTACGACAACGTTGAATTATGCAGAAAAATCACTGGAATGCTCCTTCAGCAGATAGCTAGGAATCACCAAAATGAGTTAGGATTAAGTAGATTGCTGTGTTTTATTTCAAAACAGTAGTAGTGGCACTTTTTGAACACTGAACTAGATATAACTGTAGACACGGTATTTTACTCCAGCCTAGACCGTCAAGTTCTCTATTAGTACAGGACTTTTTAAAAAATCGGAAATGTTGCTGATACTATCTTAAGATTATAATAATAATAATAATAATTTTATTTATATAGCACTTTTCATGCCGGTGGCAGCTCAAGGTGCTTTACAGACAGGTGATAAAACATAGAAAAGATCATTAGTACTTAATTAGAATCAGAAGAAAATGAAGAAGATTAAATTACAAGATAAACACCACTATAGTTTTAAGTCTACACTTAAGAGTATGCAGTCTCGGACATGGAACTTTAAGTGATCAGACAGTTGGTCTACAGGTATTCAGGTGTATTTCAAATGAAAAATGTATTGAACATAGTTTGTCATTGAGGCACCCAAGGTAAAGTGGCCGTGTTTAGACTTAGTAGTGTAAGCTATAACACCACCTGCTGGCAGCACTATTTTTTTTTATTGATATTTGGTTTTAAAGGTTAAAAAAAGGTGAACATGAAACGATTGGATCAGATATGCACAACATAATGCTGATTTTCCTAGGGACTACCTATGCTAGTACATGCTGTGTTTTCTAGCAGAGCAGCACATTCACTCTGCATGTCAGCTCACACAGAAATAAACGAGCTGCGCATGTGCAAACAGTGTTTTCAAGGACTAATCACTGATCAGTACTGTTTGCTTAAAATCAGAAGCACTTTATTTCACCAAGTATGTTACACATACAAGGAATTTGTCTTGGTGAATGCACATTTTATGTGTTTATGACATGTAACATACTAAACAGACCAGACAAGCAAACAAACTGTAAACAAGTATTTACTAAGCGAAAATCAAAAATACAATAATAAGGATAAGAAATAAAGGAAAATGAATAATAAAGAGCCATGGAGAGGAGCTAAAGAGAGATGTAAATATACATATGCAGATAAGAATATCTATACATATGCTGGTCCGATGACATATACTATAAAAACTATTAATTACAGAATATTATACAATGATATGAATATTTGCCAAAATTTAACAACTGTACATATGTACAAATAGCATTATGTTACAAAGGAGTTACTATAATACAGTAAGGAGGTTTGTTTGGTTTAAAGTATGACATGTCCACTGTGGTTAATGAGTAATACAGCTCTGGGGAAAAAGCTGTTAGCATGTCTGGCTATGCTGATTTTGATGGCCCTGAATCTTCTACCAGAAGAGAGTGGCTGGAAGAGGTGATAAGCAGGATGAGAGGGGTCAGCTGTAATTGTGCCAGTGTGCTTCATCACCCTGCTGTTGTTGTAGATGTTCTGAAGCATTGGCAGGATACATCCTTTGGCTGTGAGGCTCACCACAGTGGTGTCACCTGCAAACTTCAGGATCCTCACAGCTGGTTCCTTAAAGACACAGTCATTGGTGTAGAGACTGAAGAGAAATGGTGAGAGCACACAACCTTGTGGTACACCAGTACTGAGGGTCTGGGGGTCTGATGGGTGTTTTCCTAGCTACACCTGCTGTCTCCTGTTAGTCAGCAAGTCCATGATCCACCGGCAGATGGGATCTGGTACAGACAGCTGGGACAGAGATGCTGTAGCACAAAGTGGCAAGTTGACTGCACTGTTGACAGATCTGTTAGCTCTGCATGCTAAGGGTTTGAAATGGTCTTCAGGTGGGCTAGGACCAATTGTTTAGAGACCTTCATGACTACAGAGGTAAGGGCTACTGGCCTGTAGTGATTTAGTCCTGTAATGTTTTTTGAGGGGACTGGAATGATAGTAGATGTTTTAAAGCATGTAGGAACAGAGCTAAGTTCCAGTGATTTGTTGAAGATGTTGGCATGCTACATTTAAGGATCCTTTCTGCTGTTCTGATATTTTAATTTTATCATTTTAACTGCTATCACTGGCTTGTCACTTACTGTCACACGGAAAACGGAACATCCTTTTTGTGGTTTGTTATTCAAACAGAGGCTGTGTGAGAGAGAAAATTTAAAAAAAGATATTCTGTCGCTTCTAACTTTATCTCTGAGTTTGAAATGTAAATATAGCTGAAATCACAGCACAGCTATTGTCTTTAAATAATGGGTATGGTGATTATTATGTGTATTGTGATTAATAATCTGAATTTTAGCACTGCAGTACAGCAGCTTGGAAGTGGCTTGGATTTATTTGGATTTATTTGGAATTCAGCTATATTAAAATATAGTACATGTGAGCACAGAGAGTAAGAGAGAAGCAACCAAATGTAAAAGGCTGACACCATCTGACATTAATGCTGCCTTTAAGTTGTGTCGGAAATATTGTATTTACGAGATGGATGCACATGAACGGCACCACAATGTCGTATTTACTAGTGGGAAACCCGGATTTTTCAATGAGCCCTGAGTTTCCAAGTTGGGGGCGTGTCAACAAAAAAACAATGACAGCCGCTGATAAACTGGTCCTATTTCAGTTATTCATCAGCCACAACATTGGCACTGCAGGCTGAAACCATCCACACATGGAAATAACAGAAAAATACAAGTAAACCAAAAACATTATTTCCACTTATTTCCAATCAAAACCACTTGAGCAAGCCGGAGAAGGACTTGAAGGCAGCATAAGCAGAATGCAAATACGTCACAGACAAGGCGCCATCTAATGACATTTAGGGACTTTTCGAGCATTGAAAGTAGTTGGCAACACTAGTCGCCCAAGTGGAGTGGGTATTGCTGCAGCTTTGGAGATGCCACGCTCTCAGGGGCACTGAAAATGTGCATGCGTGTGCAGTTAGCGCTAATGTATGTTATTTCACTTGCCTCTTCACCCAAAGAAAGTATTAAATGTGTATTTTTCACTCTTGTGAATAAAATAAGCCTACCAGCAATAACGGTTTTGGTCTATCTAACACTTTATAATAGCTTACCATTCCTTATAAGTTTTCTACTAACTGAAATGTTCATAGTATCCTGTTAGCTACTTAGCTAACCAGTTGCATTTGATTTAATGCTTTGATGTCAATGTTTGCCACTATACTACCTAGAAAATAACATCACATTATATTTAGCAAAGCAATGCAAAAGAACATAATGTATTTTACCAGTACTTTATTTCTTCATTTTATGAGCAAACCTTGACAAAAGTAGCTTGACCTGCTAGCAAGCTAACGCTATAGCTAACAGGCTTACTAGACCCCTTCAGAAATATCCTGTTACGAACTTTATGTTTAAATTTTAACTGAAAGGATCATATTTAATGTATATTGAGTTGACTGTGTTTAGCCACAGAATTGCTTAGGTCAACCACAGTTAGCTTGGTGCTAGCGATGCTAACGGAATTAGCATTTATGCTAGCTAGTATTAACGCTGTTGTGTGTCTGACACGCAGTGTATGGGACTTTAATTCATATACCAGGGGTTGACAACCCAAATGTTAAGAAGAGCCATTTTGTCCTTTCAATAAAAAATGTAACCACCTTGGGAGCCAAAACTTTTATGTCCATTTTACCATCTTGGTTGTAAATACGTCTCAATATGTACTAACGTCCTAGTATAGGCTAAGAAACATAATATAAACGAAAACGCAGACTTACTTTGCTCTGCTTCAAACTTTAGCTCTGTTATAGCCGCTTTTCTTGCACCTCCGGCAGGAAACTTTTCCTCAAACGTAGAACAGTTACTTGTAAAATGTCTTTCAACTTTTAACTTTTTACGAGGCTGAAGTCAGCTTCTCATTCTCCAGCTTCTTGTTAGGATTTTTCTGTTCCACCTTAAACAGTGCCTGAGGCGCCAGAATGTAACTGCTGGACCATTTAAGGTGGAACGGGAAAATTCTAACAAGAAGTTGACAGCTTTGCGACTTTTTAGTGTTTGACAGTTTCTTGTTGCAGATTAAACGTATCAGGAAATCAGATGGAGTGACTTTATATGCAGATAAGTCCATTCGTCTCTAAATGATCAATGTTCGTCTTAAGGCTCCTCGCCTTTTTTGTGAATTAGCAGTTATACATACTCCAGCGTTTACAATCATTTATTGTTAAAACTGTGTTAGAACGATTTTTACTGCAACCTGGGATTATTTTAGTTTTGCCTAAAAATCTAATTCTGCTGTGGAGCCGCAACAGGGCGGTAAAAGAGCTGCGTTTTACCAGCCCCTGGTATTTACTATGTGCTGATTCACTACATATAGAACTAGTGAGCAAATGTGAGAGTGAGTGCACGTGCGTTTTCAGTGCTCCTCAGAGCGTGTTGTTTCCAAGGCTGCAGCTGGGGACTATTGGGCCCAGTTTTGGCATAACATTTAGTTGGAATAAAATAAGCAGCGACTACAGAGAGTTAACCCTTAACTTAGCTTTTGAGTTTAAAAACTGGGTTGTATGCGTTCTTGCTGGGTAGATTATGTTGAACTGTAAGTCATGTTAAATTCATTAAAAACCACAATGTTGTTAACTACATTGGTAACTACAACTTTTTATTCTCCTTTACTTCTTTTCTGTCATTTTTGCTTGCTTGTGAATTCTAAACTAGATGGGAAGGAAAAATGTTTTTAGGTAATGCCCAAAATACGTCTGGCAGAGAGATCTAGGCAAAAACTGCTTGTGTTTCAAAACGTTTTTATTTTTTTTTTTTTATTTTTTTTTTTACATTTTAAAGTCAACTGGTGCAACAAGCAAATGTAAGGTGTAGGCAAAGGGTAGGGTGCTATGTCACACTGAAAGATCGCACACCAAAGGAATTCAGCACGAGGAACGTTTTTTTTTATCTTGGGAGGGCGTCACTGGTTATGCGCAAATGCTGCGCAGCAATGATAGTGGAAAACCGATTAGTATTTCAGCTCCTAGATTGCGGAAGTATTTACATCGACGCGTTAGGACATGATACCACGGTGAAACCGACATCAAAATACTAAAGCATCATCTACACCCTAACGGTCCGTTTTCACAGAGTAAGTTAGCTAGCTACATTAGCTACAGAGGGCTTTTGGACTGTTCACGGTAGAACGGCTCATTACGATAATGCTGAATGTTTTAATCACGATCGTTCTTCCCAAGGCAGTCTCTGTTTGAAAGGCTTTGCTTGTGTGAGCTGAATCAATTGGTTTAGATTTGCATACTAGAATTATTCATGTGTGAGTGATGTAACATTATATGACCAAAGTTAATAGAACAATTTAGTGTACATGACTGCACAAACGCTGCCTCAACGTTACTCTCAGTTATCAGATGATGTACAAAGGCTCAATTCTGAATAGCATTCTATTTGATATATACTAAGTTACATATGATATTTTACCAATGGCTCAAGCCCTCTGAACTCATTCCAGGTTGTCAGTGTTGGCATTGCAAGTGACAGGAAAGCATGCCTTTTCCATATGTGTGGTGCTTTTAAATTAATCTGGTAGTCACTACACCTTTTTTTAGTCTTTCATTCATTATCTAAACAGCACTCTGTTAAAAGGTTTTTCCAGATACATTATAGTAGAATAATGTAAGGAGACTCAAAACAGCAGAAAAGTTAAAGAGCTCTTTACCCCTCACCAGAAAAAAAGACTGTGATTGTTGGAGAGGAAACATGTAAATAGCACAAATTTATTTGACTTTTTCCATGTACATGGGTAACTATGCACAAAATGATCCATTATTAAAAATTAATGTGATAGTTTGAGAAGGGATTATCGACAGACAGCAGTTTCATCCTTCCCTTCTTAGTAAAAGGGTTGGGCTGTAGTGAAAGATTTTTGCCATTGCAATGTCCTGCCTTACCTGTTCTTGTTATATCCTTCCTGTTCTGGCTGCCTTCGTATTGGCTGTCAAGCCACTCCTTAGTGTCAACAGTGTATTTTTATCAGAGAAGGTCCTGCTCTCAGTGCTCCTCAAAGTGGGACACGTAGTAGCAGGATATGTGACTGTTTCCTGTATGTGGTAGGAATAGAGATATTGGCAAAATTGTGGTAATATGTTAAGTTTGGTTATGGAGCTGTTTATTTTGTTTGTAGAATAGGATTTGTGTTAAATGTCTATTTTAAATTTAAATTACAGATTTTGTTCTTACTAACAAAATAAGTGGTGTTGTAATGCTGAATTATGATACTAATCAGTCACCTTGCTTTGAAGCCTAGGAAGGCAGTCCTGCATATTCCAAAAAAAAATACTATTAGAGATCCAGTGATCCTTATCATTTTTTAATATATTGCCTAATGCTGTCCTCTTCTGTCTCAGTAGGTCTGGCTGCCTCTCATTCCCCCATGCCTGTTTCTCCAGGCTATGCCCGTCTGGACCAAAATGAGCCCATGAACTCTTTGCGCATCTCAGTAGGAGGACTTCCAATGCTGGCCTCCATGACCAACCCCACAGACCCCCGCTTCCGCATCAAATGGAGAGCCATCATCCTTGTAGTGACTATAATAACTCTTGTCCTCCTCATCTACATGCACTTGGCACCTATTCGCTCACAGCCCAATGGCAGATATGGCTGGAGGTTAAACCACCCAGAGGCTGTGGGTGAGGATCAGTACAATGACACTTACCCCCTTAGTCCTCCTGAGCGCACCCCCCAGGGCACACGTTACCGCATTGGGGTCATTGCTGACTTGGACACACACTCAAGCATTGAGAATAAGCTGACCTGGTTCAGCTACATGTGGAAGGGCCACCTACTAGTGTCGGAAAGTGGGGACAACGTGGCAGTAGAGTGGGACCCAGAAAGAGTGGTGCTGGAGAGCCATCTAGCGGAGAAAGGGCGAGGCATGGAGCTTTCAGAGTTGGTAGCTTTTAATGGGAAGTTGTACAGCGTGGACGATCGTACAGGTGTGGTATACAACATAGATGGAAATAAGGCAGTGCCTTGGGTTATACTGCCAGATGGTGATGGCTCTGTCTCTAAAGGTCAGTATCTGTCTAATTGTTGATGAAGCAATTAGAGAGCATTTAAATTTGTATTGAATTTGATTTTTTTATTGCTACCCATCTTATGTTCTGGGTGATAGTTTTCTGCAAGTCCTTTGTAATTGTTTTCAGTTGACTACAGTTTAAGTGGTTAGATCCATGTCACATTAGTGAAGTGCCTTAATGTTGTCACTCTGTTAGGTTTTAAGGCAGAGTGGCTTGCTGTAAAAGACGACCACCTGTATGTGGGTGGTCTTGGAAAAGAGTGGACCACCACTACAGGAGAGGTGGTCAACAACAATCCTGAATGGGTGAAAGTGGTGGGCTTCCGAGGAGATGTGCAGCACCAGAACTGGGTTTCCAAGTACAACTCTCTCCGCAGTGCAGCTGGAATCAGTCCACCAGGTGAAAGAGAATGGTCTTAAATATCTTTTAATCACTTCAGTTCCATTTACTGTATGGATTAATAGCTGATAATCGGCATGAATCAGCAGATAATTGCTTAAAAATTATGAGCATCAGACAGATGTTTAAATTTGACCAACATTTGTTGTATTCCAGAGGGGCAGAATATGTAAGCAGTGCTGTGCTAAAATGTTTGCATTTTACTGAACTTTGATACCCTATAGCAATAAATGTTTTATATCCCTGTAATGCTTTTTCAGGTAGCTGTTGTCCAGCTTTCTTCATTTTATAAATGTTTATGTATCGGCACTTGTATCAAGTGATTTTACATGAAAAATGTCCTATTGACCCACAATTTAAAGTTTGCTTTATTATTTATTTATTAGTTTTAAACATTATTAAATGAATGCTGTTTTGGATTACATTTAAGTTTCTTCACAAAGTTATATTCTAGTTTAAGTTTTTACTTTTTATTTAACACAGATTTTTCTTTAGCTTCAATTTCTGTTCAGGCAAATCAGCAACAGTAGTGTAATTCTGATCATATTTTTGTAATTGCAGGCACACTACAAGTTCTCACACATTTGTGCCCAAAGAGCAAAGCATTGGTTTTACTAGAATTGGTGCTTTTGAACTTAGTACATAGTTTGTTGTACTTTTAGAGTTTGGCATATCGCAAAATTGGGTGGACAGTTTTAGCAAACACAGCAAAAGGGTTTTGTCCTCTGTTTGTACTTTTTTGACAAGTGGTCACCAGTTCTCTTCCTGGAGATCTGTTGTTCTGCAGAGTTTAGTTCTATCTGCATCTTTCATGCTGCATTTTTGACTTTTTCTGCTTTGTCCCAATGACAAAAAGGCTTTTCTTTCCCCATAAAATCTGAGTTTGATCTTTGCTCAGATTCAGGCCCTAATAAACTACCTCCTCTTCTATTACAAAAAGAAATGTGGTATGAATTGAAGGTTTAAAATCTGCACTTTGGACAGAATTTGTCTCCACTTGTTTTAATGAACTACAAGTGAGAAATAATAAGAAGGGTTAAGTGCTTGGGTAAAAAACTAGAGAAAGTTATTTTTGGGCAGTTATTCATCCATGTTTCGCAAGGACTCTAAACTGTCTTTTTTCCATGTGTTTATGTTTACCGTCACGCTCATTTAAGGCTATCTCATCCATGAGTCGGCCGCCTGGAGTGACACTCTGCAGCGCTGGTTTTTCCTACCGCGTCGTGCTAGCACAGAGCGCTATGATGAAACGGAAGATGAACGGCGTGCCACGAACCTTATGCTCTGCTGCACTGCAGACTTCACAGATATTGTAGTAAGCCAAGTAGGACCCTTAAATCCCACCCATGGCTTCTCCTCTTTTAAGTTTATCCCAAACACGGATGACCAGATCATAGTTGCCCTGAAATCTGAAGAAGATGCTGGGAAGATAGCAACCTACATCTTGGCTTTCACTCTTGATGGCCGTATATTGCTTCCTGAAACAAAGATTGGTGATGTGAAATATGAAGGACTTGAGTTTATTTAGTGCCAAAAGAATGATCCAGAAAAATCAGTTTAGTGAAAAGTGGGGTTGGGGTAATTTATTTAGAGACAGAATAACAAGGCGCACTGTTCAACTCGTCAGTGAGTCTCCTCAGAGCATGTGCCAAGAACTCTGGAAGTTTATTGTTTTTATAGTTAGACTCTACTCACTGCTTTTGTGATCTCATGCTAGTAAAATACTGATTTGTGAAATGAATGTAATTGAGTGAAATGAACACAAAATGCAGTCAAAGTCTTGCACATACAGATACATGTACTTCTAAAGATGTTTGTACTGTACCAAATATGATTGTGCTGAATGTCATTTTTTACATGAAAGAATCTAAACACTTGTCTAATCTCTTATTTGGCTGTATGTGTGAGTGTGTCATTTTGTGTCACATAAAAAGACAAAAGCTTATATTCTACTCTCGTGTACCAGTTTGGCTGAAAGTACAGTGCTACGCGAAAGTCAGAAAACATCCATTTGTTTAATTTTTTTCTCTTGCCAATCAGTTGAGTTTCTGTACATTTCAATTAACTGTTTATTAAATCCATCCATCCATCCATTCATCTTCTAAGCCGCTTATCCTTCTGGGTGACACAGGGTGCTGGAGCCTATCCCACCGTTCACTGGGCGAAAGGCAGGAAACACCCTGGATGGGTCATTTATTAAATCACACAACCAAATTCATACCACTATAAAATGAAACTGTGTATAACTATGCTAAATTATGTTTGTTTGAGGACCAGAACTTCCATATCACTCACTACCAAAAAGGTAGTAGTTTTGTACAGAAGAAAATATACGTCAATATGAATGCTAAACAGTGAAAAACGTACACTATGTTCAAAAGAAGAAATGTCAGATGTGTCCAGAATGATCAATGAATCTGAAGAGAATTCTAAAATGATTAAGAAATTAAGAGAAGTTAAATACAGAATGTGAGCTTTTATTTCTACATATTTTCTAAATACTGGAACCATATCATTGTATGTCTTTCTCAATTTATGTAGTCCTCAGTCTGGAACATGTTTTTAGCTCCTTAATGTCAAGTGAATTTAAGTTGGGACAATTTATAACTGGATTCTGTCTTTGAGTTAAAAATGAAAATCTGAACTGACTAAAATAAAAAAGCAAGCCCAATCCACTTTAAAAATGAGAATAAAAGAGAAAATACCACTTAGAAAAATTGTAAAGAAAGACACTGCAGGAGGAGTAAGCAATTTGCAATAAGCAGGTCATACAAGTAAGACCAGTTTTTTTCATCACTACTTTAGCAGGAAGTTACTCTGAAACCAAGTCAAACTACTTAGGTACTGCGTAATTTATAGAACTGCAGTGAAAGTTCTTTGTTCATCCAGCATCAATTAGTGTAGAAATTAAAGTTTGCTCTGTGCTATTCTTCAGCTAAAATAAATGAAAACTCATAAGTCAAAAGTGTGACCAATCACAAAACCGTCTAGATTCTGTCACCAATGCAACTAATGAAATTAAACGCAAACAAATTAGTAACTTGGTGTAATGAGTATGTAACTGAGTAAAAAGCAGGTTCTTTTCCTCACAAACATATTTGAGTGTAAGTAAAAGTCATTCATTTGGAAATTCTCATATAAGTACAAATCCATCAAGATTTTACTTAAATGCAAATCCATCAAGATTTTACTTAAATGCTGAGTAAATGCAACTAGTTAGCAGTGCTACTTATCTATTACAATTCAGTTATATTAGCAAAGTGAAGCAAAGAATTTTGAAGTTCCTTAAACAATCTGGGGGTGGCGCTCTTTGCACAGCTGATAAATGCTATGTAAAGCAGGGATGCCCAGCAGTCTTGTCTTGTGGGCCAAAGCGCAATGTTCATGGTGTGCCATGGGTGAAAAATAATGACACACACACACATATGTATATATAAATATCTATATCTATATATATGTGAAAAGTTTTAAATTGGCCATGTCATTTTCCTGACTTAAATCCCACTGAGCATGCAGTAGGAACTAAATACTATATTGAATTTTCTTTAAATTTGTCACAAAAGCTGATGTTCTATATATATTTGAACAGGGGTGCACAATCCTCTACTACTCTGCAGTGGTTAGCTCCAACACTAATCTTACACAGCTGTTTTAAGCAATGAGGGTCTTCAGGGACATCTGAATATTAGATCCAGGTGTGTTGGATCAGAACTCTGCAGAAGCAGGAGTGAACACCCTGCTTTAGAATAATGGACATAGAGAATTTTCATATTGTTTTCAAAGATCATTCCTGTATTTAGGGGGACAAAGCTCAGTTTTAGATTTGAGAGTAGGCAAAGTTGTTCAAATATATGGATATCTAAACTCATGATTTATTGGATAATATAAATAAATACATCTTATACTGTCTGTATTATACAGTATTATCTAAATGTAGGCAACGTGGAATAGCACAGAAGGTTGGGACACTAGTAGCTGAGGTTACATCTGACGTTTAGCAAAACGTAAACAAAGCTACAAATGGAAATGTTTCACAATGAAGGTAATGATGAGCAACAGAGGACAAGTAAACAAAACCAGTCTTCAGTCAGAGCATTCCATTCTTTATTCAGAGTATTCTGCTTGTAAATAGATTTGGCACCAAAGTCAAACAGCAAATAAGAGTTACCGCACAATTACACTCTAAGCAGCTGCATGGCACAATGTTTTAAAACAATCTAAAGTTAGAGTTTGTCCAGTACCCAACCCAAGATGTGTAAGCAACAAATCAACATCATCTACATAAAGGACATTACTCTTTACAGAAATATGAATAAACATAAAAAACATCACATTACTGAACATCTTGCAGAGCAAAACATACATAACATAAACATACAAACATAAATAGAACTAGGTGTTTAAAAACACTGTTGAGACACTGAAAGAGTACATTTGCCTTTTCTTCACAGAGCTAAACATTTTGGGTTTTCGGGTACTTTTGTTCCCCTACCCAAACCCCATTACTGGTGCTTGAACTCATCTAATGCACTGTAGTCTATAAGTAATTAAAGAATGATCATTTTTGTTTTGGCTCTATACTGCAGCACAATCCAGTACATGGGACTTAAACTGAAACAACTGCTGTTGGAAAAAAAAAATATTTTAGCTGAATTACACTGGGGGGAAAAAAAGTAAATTTAATCATAATTTATTGCATTTCACAAAGTCAAGGCAAAATCAAAAAGCTTTATGTCCAAATTGCACAGCTCAAGCCATGCATCAGCTAAAGGGGTTCTCTTGAGTGATGGAGCACCACTGAAAACCTCTGGGATGAGCGTGAGTAGCATCTGTGGTCCAGAACTAATTTTCCAACATCAGTATCTTGCTAATGCTCCTGTGGCTGAATCAATCCCCACAGCAATGTTCAAACATCTAGTGGAAAGCCTTCCAAGTAGAACTCTGTGTTAATACTCATTTTACAAAAGAAACGTTGGAAGAGCAAGTGGACATATAAACCAAAAAAATAATGCATTTCAGTTGCTGATTGTCAGTTCGATTCATTTTCCAGTGTACTTTTTGACAGACAGACTGCCCCTCTTTTTTTTGTGCCAGTCGAGAAAACAGTTTCGACCATGTACAAGGCACAGTGGTACATCACAGACCCGGCAAATAATTGGCGTTTTATTGTGTTTATTCTCCAGCTTGCAGTTTGCACAGTACCTTCTTCCAGCTGAGGCTTTCATGCTAGGGTGAATGTCCATTCCAGCAGTGATGAATTCAGGCATACATGGTGCTCTCTCATTTACAGACATCATGTCTTCAGATTCTTGGGTATCATCTACATAATCCACCAGTGCCTCAATTAGTTCTTCCCTGAAACTCTTGTGTGTCATGGGTTTTTGTCCTTTCGACTTTGCAATTTCCTGATGAAGGAGGAAACTATTGACACACGCAATGTCTACAAAATGGTAAAAAAAAGCTTTGTACCATTTCATTGTCTTGTGGAGGGAATTATAAGTGTTAATTAAAGCATCAGAATAGCCGACACCACCCATATGCTTATTGTAATCTTTGATAAGAGTTGGTACGGGCATGTGCTTCGCCACCCATGAGCCATCTTTTTCTTTAACATTTCTTTTGACGACGTCAGCTGAACTGGCCTTGTGGATAGTACTACACATCCTCAATTCTCTGCTGTCTTTCCATTTCATGAACAAAAGTTCCTTGTCTCGAAACCAACGCACATCTCCTCTTTTAGAATCTCTGGAAAAATCATTTGCTTTGTTTTTTGGAAAGTCTTGAAGGGTCTGGCGAACTGCTCCACATGACCCAATACTGGCTTTGTGCAAGTCCCTGAAAAGAGCAGGGCTTGTGTAAAAACTGTCCACATAGAGGTGGTATCCTGTGCCAAGTAAGTCAAGGGGAAGCAACTTCATAACAGAGTCATAACCAAGTCCTTTGCCTGACATAGATTTGCATTTGCCTTCATGCACAAAAAAATTCCATGTGTATCCATTTGAAGAATCAGCAAGTACAAATAATCTGTAACTACATTTTGTAGGCTTTTCCTGCATGTGCTTCCTGACTGAAATCTTAGCCCTAGATGACACCATTCTTTCATCAATAGAAAGATTCTTGTAAGGATGAAAATAGGTCTGGCATGCTAAGATCATGTCATACAACAGAGGCTTGATCCTATGGAGGCGATCATGCCCAGGTGTTCCCTTCTTGCGGTCATTGATTACATCTTCATCTGGGTCACTTAAGTGGAGAAAGCCAGAGATGCTTTGAAACCGATTCCTACTCATAATTCTGCTTGGGAACCGGTGACTATAGAGGGACTTGGTGCACCAGTGGTCTCTAATGCTTTTGGCTTTTGAGAGACCCATATAAATTACAAGGCCAATGAATTTAAACAAGTCATCAATGCCTATTGGTTGCCACTGATGTTTTATTCCTTGTTCTTTTTTCTTTGCAGCATATTTGTTGGTATGAAGCACAATTTTTCCAACAACATCCATATCAAAGTATAGTTGAAAGAGTTCTAGAGGACAGTATGACCGTGTACAATCTACCTGCACTCCAGGTGTACGTTTTGGAATAAATTTGGGCAGTTCAGGTTCCTGATCTTTATCAGTTTCATTTTTCCAACTTTCTCTAAAGTTCCCAGGAGAAACGGCAGAAAAGCGCCTTTTCCTTTGCAAGCCCTTTGGAGTCACTGAGGATGACGGGGAGAAAGAAGGCTTTGTTTTGGAGGGTGAAGAGGTAGACAGCTTCTTTCCTGGAGAGGGTGAAAAAGCAGTAGGAGAAAGCCTCCAGTCCTCATCTTCAGAATCTTCACTGAGGACACAAAAACAAAACACACTTACAACAAATATGCACAGTATTGTAATAAAATGTTTGACAAGTTTGACTGCATTCCTCTGCATGGTTTCAGCTCATGCAAGATCCCATCAAAAGAGCTTCCTCACTGTACTCAGTATTAGGGGTGGGGGAGAATACATATTGATGCAGTATGTTACTGTATTATTTTGCATTTAAACATAGTACAGATACAAGAAAGCCTAAGTATCAATACTTATTGTTTCAATAAGAATATCTTAATTATTTAGGCTGTCATTATAATAGTGATTACCAAAATGCATTCAAAAATGCACATCACTTGGCAACAACCTAGGAACTAACTGCATTTCAGTATGTTGTAAACCTGTGGATATAGTTATGTACCTAAACCCAGGCCACGATAAAAGATGCAAGTTGACCTTTTTGTGTTTAACAGTATTTTAGCAAACACCATGAAGTAGCATTATTTGAATTTCTGAACTAAAATGGGTGGATTCAACTGTTGATGTTGATCTATCAATCTACCACCCAATCAAATCTGTCCTATATTTTTTACCGAGCTCAGTGCTCAGTTCTTTAGCCAGCGCTCTGTGTACAGCTATAACTGTGCCAGGATACACTAACTGTTCTTTGCCAGATGAGGGTGAAAATGTTGCTTCCCCACCCCAATACTCTCATGGTCAGACATGCTCTGTGCATCACCTCTGTTTCTTGAACTTTAACTGCTATTTCTGGCAATAAACTCTTTTAAGTTAACAGATGACATTCACACACAAGAAATCTTTAAGCTCCCTTGGCTATATCAATGGTGCAGATCCGCTCACCTTTTCCACTCATTTTCACACTTCTCCCCTTATATCTGTTTCTCAACTTCCTTATTGTGATATTCTAAATGAACTCCGTTGCCCTTCGTGTTCAAAAATATACTGAAGCTCCAAACGGAGAAAGGTGAGAAATATCCCATCATTGTAATACAGTGAAACTAAACACAAAATAGAAATTTATTAAAATTTTAGTGAATAAAATCTTACTAACTAAAATTAATAAATAAATCCTTTTAAATACACTAGTAGAAATAAAGGTATTATAAATTAGAAACACTCAGGAAAGTACAAATTCATGCTCTTCACACGTTATTAACATCCATCTTGAGTAATCCAATCATAAGTTGACAGCGAGATACATTTACAACTGTTTACAACTGGCATTTTCATGTGTTTTGAATGCATCTCCAGTAACCAGATTTTGTGACTGGAGTAAAGTAGCAGCCACATTTACAACACTAGTCTCTTGCTGCATAAATAAACGACTTGTAATAAATAAATGAAAATTTAAGCTACGCACCTTCTTTCCTCTTTTCTGTGATGACGCAGTTGATTAAAGCCATTTAAAATTTGTCGAAGGTGCATCAAGGCACTTTAGCGTTCACACTATAAATGTTACATGGTCACACGCCTCCGAAGGCGGTTTGAATGATCAGATCATTAAGTGTCTTCAACACACATTGCATCCCTTTCACATCTGCACTTAGCACTGTCCACTTATGAACGATTTTCCTAAGATGCATGTTATTGCAAAGTTTTTTGAAGGGTATTTTTACTTGATTATTTCACAGAAGTAACTATACGTACACTGGAATGCTGGTTTAGATTACTCAACCAACCTCTGTCCCCACCCTTAGACCCTTCTCCCAAACCACTTCCACAAAAATCCAAAGCACAACACTTAATGTTTACAAGTTTTACAAAAAAACAAACAAACCCCTCCCCAACAAATAAAGCAGTATGATTTCATTTTTGCTGTTTGTAATTAGCCACCACGCCCCCTTAACCTGGAATGCTATGCATATGAACTAATGACTACAAGTCAACTTAACAATTAAAGTGCCGCAATTTGGACATCAGACCAAATTATCGCTAGCTCTACAGTTAGCGAGCAACATGCAAACCCCATATTGGGCTAGTTAAGTTTGTTATGTCTGTTCATTATGCGTCACTTATTATATTAAAACAAGGAAACTAGTCCTACCTTTCGCTTGAAAAAGACCCAGCAGAAACCACGTGAGTACTTGAAGCATCCACCGGGTGCGGGTGCTCAGCTGTTGGCTTCCCATCAACGAAATGCTATGTAAAGGAATTAATATCTGAACAACTTCCAGCTAGTGACATATAACCATTTTTAAATTATTTTGCTACTAAAACCTAAGATCTGTAACGTTAACGTTAGCTTAACAAATGAAACAAGAGAAACAGACATGCTAGCTTTTTGTTTACTAGTGCTAGCTACGTTCCAGATAGTACTACGGACTGCGATGTTTCTATCGCCCACTATTAACTCACCTAAATCAATAACAAATCAGCTAAAATAAGATCAAATAACTTACCTTAGAGCAAACGTAGGTGTCTCTGGTGATGTTGGAAATATTCAACAGGGAATGAGGCCTGCCACAGAGTTTGATCCACAGCTTGCACTTCTCCACATTTTTGGGGGGTTTGGGAAAAGGTACAAAAAAAACACCGTCTAGCCTCTCTGGGTATCTTGTGTTACTATCGCAAGCACCCCAGGAACAACGTTTTACCATATTTTTGGATAATTTGGTACCGTTAGCTTTAAACGTATCCAGATATTGACGACTACATAAGCATTGTATCCTATGGTTTGTCTCATAATATGGCGGCAAACAACAGCTGCGGCGATTGGATTGCAGTCAGCCAGTTTTAAGGGCGGGGCTTCGGGAAAGGAGGAGTGATGCAAACAGAGCCGGTGTTGTGCCGAATTCGGCACCCCTGCCGCGTGATGCACCCCTCAAGGGAGCGCGCGCTCAAAGTCTTTTGCTCGAAAGCGGTCATCCCTTTTTTCTTTACATATATCGATTTGAAGAACTTGCAAAACATCACCTTCGTTTTGATCAACTACACAATAAC
>JAILXH010241146.1:6488-18540 GCA_023558415.1 Piaractus mesopotamicus | reverse complement strand
AAAAAAAAAAAAACCCAGATTTTCAGCAGTTCTTCAGTGGAATTGTTTAGTGTCCTGACTGACAACTTTGCCACTAACAATGAGAAATGAAATTCCGCTTGAAGCTGACACTAAGACTTTCAGTCTGTGGTGGATGTCAACTCAATCAGTTCACTTAGAGGCCAGAGGAAGAAGCGTTCTTGCTCCATTGTTCACTATTTATTTTAAGTCCCATTACACCATGCTACTTCAAAAATGTCTAAACCTCTTCTGCAGAAACAAATTTGTCTGCGTCGTTTGGGTAAAATTTGAGAATGCTGGGACTGGAATTTAAAAGGATGGAGGATTTTTTTTCCCTGAGAAGTCACGTGACTGTTGTGTCACTGCTATCATACAACAGCTGTCATTTAAGGTCATTACTAGCTTTGATTTGTAACATAAGACTGCAAGCTGTACTGTGTCATTAACATCCTGCGTTATTTGATTTGAGTGGCCACAACCAGTCACAGCATACAGAGGAAGCTGAGCATGACACTAATGACACTGTCACAGCATGTCACAATACCACATCAAACACAACAATCACTAACCAGAACTGTAGTGCATGCTTTTGGTAAGAAAGAAATCCAGGGATTTCCAGTTATATATGTATATGTTTTTCACAGATTTAATTTATAATCTGAAAATAACCCCTACATTGATGAACTAATGCTTCATGACCTCTTCTTCAGTTCGAAATAGCTTATACTGAAAGACACAGTCCAAGGACAGTGTCTGTGAACTCGGGGATGAATGATTCATTCTAATTCTGCAGTGTCTCCATGGAAACAAATCAGATGTTTTGAATAAGTTTCACACTGGTGCTAATGTGGTACATACATGGTTGCCACAACATATGAAGATTAAAAGCCACAGCTTGTGTTACTAATATCCCCTCCGATAATTACAGTACGTTACACGAAAAACTCTGCCCAGAGTGGCCAGAGGCTCAGAAAGCAAAAATTACTGTTTAAATTCAACTTCTATCTCCTGTGAAACTCTGAGGAATTTGTGTTTTTTAGGAAGTGTAATGAGCTGATATGAAAGTTCACTTTGATGGCCCTTTGCCTCAGAGTTCCCACAGTTTTCAGACTTTCTTTCTCTTTGTACTATCATCAATACAGTCCGTGCTTTTTTTGATTTCTGAAACAGTTAGGAAGGGTTAAGAGAGCAAATTAACTATAAATCCTAAAACTGTAGCTTTGAACATGCCATGGCAAAGAGCTACGTGGAAGGCTCGGCTCTGAGAGAATGTGAGGGCAAGGTGATGACATCAGATTATTTATATCTGCCCTCTGTGAAAGCTTCCTTCCTCTTTCCACCAGACACATCACAAAATGTCACCAGCAAACCATGCATAAAAGCACAGTTATTAAAAACATACTCTGGCACGGTGCCACAATAAATTATTTAAAAAATAAATCCATCATCAATTATTAATAGTAGAGTCTTACTATTTGCTCATTGGGTTGATTTATGCCTTTGCTTGAGCTTTCAGGCATACAAGTTCAATATGGTGTTATGGTATTATTTTTTCAATGAGATCATCATGCAGACCCCATATTTTCATGTTAAGCTAATAAAAACAAATGCATAGGCATTGTTCTATTTTTTTCTATTTCCCTTGAGGGAGAGGATTTCAGTTCAAAAAGACCAGCTGGCTAAACTCCAGCTTTAATCTCTATCTGAAATAGCATGCTAGCCTTTGGTCAAAGCCTGAGGGAGCTTCACTCTGACCTCTGAGTAAAGGAGACACGCAGAGAAAAAGAGATGTTCTGTCCTTCACAAACCTCCCTGCCCGCAGTTTACAGCAGTTCATGACTTTACAGACTTACAACAATTACTGAACAGAAGACCCAATACTACTTGAGGTAAAGGGAATCTGGTCAGAGTGTATCCCTAATTGACAAGGAGGTTGTCTAAGAGAGATGAGTGTGGGAGAATAATTTGAAGTCTCGTCCAAACTCTCACGGGAAAGTCTGCACTCAGCCGCGGACGAGGTTCAGCTTAAAAGAATAACTCCACATTAACTGCTCTACACGTTTCCTAGGACAGGCAAGGAATACAGAGCAACTGCAAAACAAACAAGGCATGCGGTGGTATGAGACAAGGAGTCACTGTGTTGACGTGAGCTGAGGTTTGTTTTAACGTGAGGCTGTAAGTGAATAAGTGTTTAGTTAACAACCCCAGGTTAAAGTATCACCATCCCTCAGGTGCACTTGTCAGAAGGAATTCTAGAATTGTTAGTTCAACAAAGAGAACAACCTCCGAAAGGTCAAACATAATCACTCAGGAAGAGAAAGTAAGTTAAATCTGACAGTGAAAGTAATGTGCAGATATACCAACTACAAAATGGATTTTTGTTTTGCTACCAAATGCAACATATGTTGGCACAATGTGCCAACATAAGTCAGAATAGACATTTACGTGCTTCGCCCGCAAATGTGTTCTTTTGTAGCAACTGTTGTGAGGTTTATAGAACACAGGAAAAAATCCCATTCATCTTAATGAAAAATCACGCAACTACTGTCAAAATATCAGTCAGTCATTTAGACTGTAATATTAGTTTCAATTATATTTATGTTGCATGTGAAAGGTCACACTGTAATGATGTAGCTTTCTTGAGCTCATGAGAGCATGGTAGCAAACTTCTTTTTAACTGAAGGATTGATTCATGAAACAGCAAAATCTGACATTAGCTATTACATAGGTTCTGCGTTTCCCCTACTGTAAACTCTATGCACCCAGAAACTTCATAAAGTCGGATACTTTTCACAGCCTGGCTTAGAAGTGGGAAAGAAATGCAGGATCTCACTAATGCATACATGTTTGTACTCACAAATTGGTCATAATTTTTGTGTATATGAAATAAAAGGCCCAAAAAACACAGTAAACATGACCCAACATAAGAATGCAGCTTTGTAACAACCACTGTGGCAAACTGCTAACAGGCAATCAGACTAATCCAGTAACATTCAGAGTTAGTTTATGAGCAGTACTGAAACCATATGTGACACAAAGAACAAACAATCAAATAAAGCTGTGTATTTTTTTTTTCATTTTTTTAGATTTTAGTTTAAACCTTGGTAAAACATGCCAATAGATTAACAAGTACGCAGAGTCCAGGCTACACTCAGATTCAACTAAGCTGACATTACTTGTTAATAACAAATGCAGTAATAAAAATATAGATAATGTAGGCTACAGAAATCAAAAATTAAGAATGCATCAAGATAATCACATCTTGGAGTCCTGCATCAGAATCAATGAGAAGCCTGAAGACTCCCACCAATAAACATGACCCAGTTCAATAGCACACTGTTTTACAACGGAAACTCAAGGTAATGTAGGAGATCAAAACAAACATTGTAGAGCATCATTTCAATATGCTGACAAAGACTGAGCTGTTTGCTACTAATTTTTCATTAGGTTGAATGAGATTCTGTGGGCGGAGTATGGAGAGGTCATTTAGATTTATCTCATCATTTCCTCATCAGTATTAGGGTAATACTACATGAAGTGAGAGTTCAAGACCTGAGTTAATTATAACCAGAGACAGGATATCCTCCTCTCCAGTGCAGGACATGTACTACTCCTTCTAGCACTGGATAGCACAGTTCCTGTCCAAACGTCTGGGCTGCTGGAAGGCTCTTAACTAAAAATCTAAATGCAGAGGGAAAGGGTAAGGTCAATACGAGTTCACCTACTTGAGTACATGCGTTGAGCCGTTGATCTGTGTTGCTGTGCAGGGGGCTCTGGGTGCCAGGATGGAGGGCCGTCGGTAGCGCCTGTGTCCGCAGCAGAGAATGATGAGGAAGGCACGACGGAAGGACTTGTTGAGGAAGGCATAAAGGATGGGGTTGAGCATGGAATTGATGTAGCCCAGCCACAGGCAGGCGGCCCACAGCTGCTCGGGCACTGTGTAGTCTATGAAAGGGTCCACCACGTTGGTGATGAAGAAAGGAGCCCAGCATAGGCAAAAGCAGCCCATGATGATGCACAGAGTCTTGGCTGCCTTGGTCTCAGTGCGCATGCGGTGGTTGCGCTGGTGGTCTGCGCTGTCCGAGGCGGCATTGCCTGCTCCACCCGCCCGCTGCAGCATGCTGATCTGCCGGGCATGTTCACGTGCGGTCACATAAATGCGCTGGTAGGCCAGGACCATCAGGCCCAGCGGGATGTAGAAGGCCACCACAGAGCAGGTGAGTGCGTACGGCTTGTTCACCATGAACACACACACCGTGGAGTTGCCACTGAACTTCCGCGCCTCTATCTGCCAAGGGAGGGAGGGATATTTACACGCACAAGTTACACATTGAGCTTGTACACACTAAAGAAAATGTCACACATTCTTTCCCACTCTTTTGCTGAGCTTTTTCTTTCCTGTGAGTTCATTTGTATTCCAGCCTGTGGGCCCTCAGGGAACTGTCAATTTGTCAATGGTCAGTGAGATGGTTCAAGAGTGGAGGTGGTTACTTACCACATTTAAATATCTTCAAGCCGAAAAGTGATGAGCCCTTACCTGGACAGCATTAATCTTTAAAAACTTCTTTCCGAAAGGCCTTTTGAAAACAGCCTTGACCTTTTAAATCGTAAAGAAAATGCCTCCAGTTCAGCATTTTTGACATGAAGCACTGGGAATGTTGCCTCAAAACGTTCATGAAGTCTTCCTTAAAGTTCTGTGATTTACTTTTTGTGAAAGAAGCATCAGGGTCTTTCATGCAACAGAAGAAACAGCCAACCCTTTTGCTACAGCCTGCTTTGTGATATGCAAACAGCACTGTGCAGATGTCAGAGACCATATTTCATTCATTTAATTTCCAGTCAAAAAGACCAATTTATTTTCAGTGTCCAGAAAAAAAATGGAAAACATATATTTAACAGAAATTTACTCAGAAAAGTCTCAACAACTAAAAATAATATCCAATTTCTCAATATTTAGTGTGACCACTCTACCTTTATCATTAATTCTGGGAGATGTGCTTTCAGTTTTCAAAGAAATCTGCAGGTATACTTTCTGTTTAAGTCTTAGAAGCTGGTTGCAAGTTTTGCTTCTAATGGTCCAAGTGATCCCAAACACATTCAATCACGTTGAGGTCCACTGACCAGCTTCTTTGTTCGACTTGAAAATTTTCTTTGCTTGGCTTCTTGACAGCTACACATTCTTTTTAGGCCCATAGTGTTGAGTCTTCTCACAGTAGAAGGATGGACAGAAACAGCTGCATTTTTTGAATCGGCAGCAAAAGTGGAGCTTGATTTTCTCAAACATGAAAGCTGTAAGTACTGTTTATCTGATGGTGACAGTTTTGGTGGTCTACTAGGTCTTACACGGATATTAGGTGTCCCATTTTCTCTGCATCTTTTAATATTTTTCTAAACTCCAGTTTTGGAAACTCCTGTTTTTCACTTATTTCCCTTTAACTTCCCCCTTCCTTATGCAAGCTGATAATCTTATGCCTAATCTTTTAAAAAATATATCCTCATACTTAATGGCTGCTTTGACTGGAAAGTAAATAAATGAAGGTTGGTTTCTGTGAATATGTATGGGCCTAGGTGGTATTGAGGAATCGATTCGGGTGTTCTGAGGATGAGCAGTGGATCTACCACAGGAAGTGACAGTGAGAAGAGCATTAATCACTGTCCAGCAGTGGCTCTGTCTGTGCCACTCACATCATATCTGCGAATCATTAGGCCTTCCGGCCACTGCTACAAGAACTGATCAATAGATACACACAACATATTTTTCTCTCGTGAACTGTAAACACTTTTCATTTTACAACAGTGAGTTTTTTTTTAACTTAGCTGGAATGTGACCCAGGCTTTCACAGATACTTGACATAAACCACTAATTAGCTCCTTTGAGAAGTGTAGTCAATGGATCTGGCAGTGTTCCTCATGCTCCAACTTTGAATTGCGCTGGAAAATAGCTGTCTGAAATAGATATTCATTAGCATAATGCTCATGCGCTAAGGATACTGAAAAGCCAAACTAGTTAAGACAGTGCTAACACCTCATCGGCGTCCCTTTGCCAAGGTTTGTGCTCATAACTCTTCTGTGTGTCAACTGCGAAATATAAATGATTATTTACATAAAGATAATATGACGTTGCTAATTTGCACCAAATGGAACAATGTCACAAACAGTTTATGAAACCACTCTGTTATGAAACACCTCTCAGCTGAATCGATAAGCACACGCAGATTCTGGGAGGAAACATGCTCAGGATGCCATTCAAATACCATTTCCTCTCCCGGATGGCTTTCGTTATAGTGTATAAATCTTCACCCAGGGCCGTTTGTGTTTGTTTATTGAAAAGCGAGGGATTAGGGGCTCTACCTGGGTACCTTGACATTTCATTTCCACTTGATCATCACAAGACTGACTGGAAGTTATTCATAATGCCTTTGCTCGCAGCTACTGTCTTCCTAAATAAAGCCACACACTGCAGCTTTGAGCACTGTGCTTAAGCCTATAATGTTTAACCTGAACACAAAGTGGGGCACAAAATCAAAGACAAGCATATGAAGGATCAGAAAAAAAATCTGAAAATGCTCTAATGAAACAAAACATCACCCAATTTACATGTTTACAGAGATAATTATTTCAGTGAATGCCTAATCACTTTCCCAGTCTTTTAATAGGGCATTTGAATAATCCAAGCTTGTTTACATATTTGTCCTGATTCCAGTGAAGATGAGAGAGAAAGAAAGATGATCTTAAAAAATTAGCAGCCAAGCGCATTTTTAAACATCATTAACACAGGACTATGACATCTGACGCACATGACTCACCAAATGATTTATTCCAATACTGTTCCAGCCTTGCATTATTGGTAAGAAAGATATGACAGTTGGGATAATCCAACATCCTCCTATCATGAGAGCCACTCTCATTGGAGTCATCTTATTCCTGTAGACCAGAGGCTGACAACAGATGGCATAGTACCTGCAACCAAAAAGATAAACAGCATTTTATTAATTTAAGCAATTTGAATTAAGATTCTGTGAAGTTACTGTCTTTATTTATAATAACCATGCAAATGCAACAAGAGATGCTGTATTGATTTTAAGTGTACAGTGTATGCTTATGGAAATGCTGCGTGAATACTATCTATGAAAAAATGGTTTTAAATAAAAAAGGAACTAGTAAGCTTCCCTGGCTGAAAAAAAGAAAAACTTTTTTTAACTAAATATAGCACAAAGACCCTTGACCTGCTACTGCATCATAACCTTTTTGTTCTGCCAGGATAGATTTCCAATAGCCATCTTTAAATGACCCCTGATCTGAACCCTAAAGGACTAGGAAGGAAATCGACTTTCTATGGAAACAAGAGCATAGCAACACAAGTGGGTGTTCTTCATCCATACAGCTGCACTATGCAAGTGACATACAGCCTACCATAATGAATATGTTTGGAATATAGTCATAAAGTTTTGATGCAAAAAGAATAATGACGGGCTTTAATTGAGTTTTGATGTAATCTTTTGCACAACGGAAACAGAAAATAAATCCACATTAATGTGAAGAAAACATCTCTGATGCTGATGCGTAGGAAGTTGTTGATGAATGAATGGTGCTCCCATTTTGTGGAACAAAGAGATGTGACAGTGTGAGAGTGGAGGAACGCCGCTGATATAATAGCACAGATGTCTTGGTGCGATGGGGCCGTACCAGCCAGACCGTCAGTAAAAATAACTGTGGATCCGCACCAGATGCGGTGCAGTGCAACAGCAAGGTTGCTTCACTCTTATCAGGGTTACATTACTCTCACTGTTACAGGAGTTCAAACACACTTTTAAACCAAAAAATGAAATAAAAACACCAATATAAGCATGTATAATTGTTTACAGTACATTACGCAAGGGTTCACAATTTGCCATTATATATATTATATCTGAATATAGAAGTTAAATACTATCAAAGTATGATATCTTTTGCATGTTAAGCTGGCCACATCTATTGGGATTTTGTCAGCTACATTCTGATCTCTCAGTACAGCCTTGTAAAGGCACTTTCTATAGCAGGTTGTGCCTGTTCAGGGGAAACACACAATTACAAGTAGTTTCCTGCTTTGCAAACTATGACTGAGTGTTTCAGATTGATTTCAGATTTTGGATTGAAAAAAGAACTTCACAGCATTACATCTTTTAAAGAAGAGGTTTTAAAGGCTTTTGGTAGCATTTAGTAGTGAGATATTGTTGCAAGTTTGCAGATGTATTTGTTTCCTGCAGGTTTGTTTTGTTTGTAGCGCTGTGCATTAAAACTGCCTTTTCTGTCAAAGGTGCTTTGTGGCCACATTGAGTGACAAAATGCACCAGCCTCTCTAAGGACAAGCAGACAAATTATGCCATAATCTAATTTTATTAATTTAATTTTTACCAAATTTTAGATTTTTTCCTCATGTTTCCTTCTGAAACTATTTATTTTTGCAAACACTGAATTTTTAAAAAAATCTACTCGTAGTTTTGGATAGCAATTTTTGAATGTAGCACTACAGTTTTCCATTTTGTCCATTCCAACTTATTTGCAAACTTCTTGTGATATGTATTATATATCGTGAAAATGCCACATTGCCCAGCCTTAGATTGTAAATATTTATAACTGTTTAAAGAACATTATACAGAGGTTTACTAGTTTTCATTTTTGAGTATAAGAAACTTCTTTTTACGTCATATTCTTCATGTAACATTTTTCTCATTTTACTTAAAAACTAATACCATGACACGTATATTAAGTTATCAGTACCGCAGAGCAGAGTACCTAATATTGTCCAGTGAAAGTATAAAACTACTTTTCAAACTGGCATGCTTCCAAAAGGCCTCCAGGTGCCTGCTGCTGGGCCTGCTGCTCTGAGCCTGCTCTAAGGGTGCTGAATGCTGTGTAGCCTGTGGCTATTGACAGTGTGGCTGGTCAGCTCAGGCAACACTGAGAGAGGACAAGAAAATACGACTCAGCAGTGTTAGCTATGGCCAGACAAGGGACAGAGCTCTCCACATTGTTTTTGTACGAAATGTGGGGAGATCTATCCATCTCTAATTCTCCTTCTCTGACCCAGTTCTGTCAGCACCATGGCTGGTGCGTGCCGGGTTCCTGTTTATCTGCTCACCAGTCGGTGTGACATTCCTGGCATGTATTCATTACAGTACATTTAGCGCTGGCAGAGAGGCCTGTGCTGTACCGTAAACGATGGCCATTCATACCCCATCACAATGGCCAATGAACCTCCAGGTGAACTGGGCCTTGAACATCCTGTCCAGGAGGCAATGGCCAGGTGACTCAGTTTTCAAATTCTGGTGAACTGGAGCAGTGACTTCCATTAAACAACCATGACAGATGTTTCCAGTCCATCCACTAGGCTAATTGATGCTCACTGCTGACGACTGACGATATATATCCCGCAGCTATGTTTGTGTCGAGGGGCTCTAAGCTACATCCAGAAACACTATTGATTCTCCTATGGCAAAAGTTTGAGTGAGCCTCACACATCATTCCGCTGTAACAAATGAGCAGAGGTTGGCAGCCTGAGGGGGAGCAGCAGGGGCAAGTGTTTGACAGCAGGCCAGCAGAAACACAACCTCTGCATTAGTCACTCAATGTGTGCTAAAGTAGTCTGGACTATGTTGTGTTATTTGGAGCCTGACAAAGCTCTCATAGCAAGGGCAGGCGTCTGAGCTGCCAAGAGAGCCGGCTCTTTACACCTGCTCACCTGGCTTATTTTACTGTCACTGTGGCACGTGCAGACCAGTATCAGACAGCGCTAATCGCAAGTGCAATAGAAAGCAGACAGGGCACTGGCGCTTAAATGATAATTACAGTGGTGGTGATCGATGAGGTTGGGTAATGCTGTTAGTTTTCAGGGCTGGCTCAGCAATGAGAGATGGATTTCAGAACATATAAATCATTACCTGAGCAAGCTCCACAGCCACCAACAGTTAACAGCAACATTAAATTTGTAACTAGCATACATAATAAACTGAAACATGTTCCATTTTTTATACACATCCAAGCCAGTCAATCCTCATGTCTGAGCGATCGGCCATGCATTTAAGATTTCCTCTGAGGCCTCAGCAAAGGGGTGAAGGGGAAATGAAAAGTTGTGCAAAAAAAAAGCAGACGCCAACCTCGGCTGGCATCGGCCAAGTACTCAATGTAGAGAAATGGTTTTCTAATGAAATGAAAAGCAGACGTCTGGGCTGTGGAGGCAAACAGTAAGCTCTAGTGACTGGCTGTGAGCTATACAGCTGAGGAAGGCATACAAGCGCAGAGAAGCATAATGTATGTCACACTCCTTTCAGGCATGTCTAAAAATAAAGCTCTTAAGAACATGTTTCTATTCACCTGTCCCCTTGCCTTTAGGCTTCTTTGAAGCAGCAGGATTCACTGATACAGGCAAGCAGTACTGGACACTGATTGCAGGTTTTTTCACTCATAAGTGCAGCTATTTTGAGCGAATTTTCATTCATTACGTTTCGAGAAACATGTCTCAGCTTTCAAACGTGCTAATTCTCCTTGACTTGTTCACGTGTCATACTAAAGTAGAGATGACAGAGTGGACATAAATTTCATGTTCTTTCCCTATGGAATCCATGCAGGGAGTCCTTGGGGGAAAAAACATATGTCTCAGGCAGTCAGTTATGGGCTGTAAGATGTGCGCCTGGGGGAATATAATGGTTCCTTATGAAGGTCATATAAATGCATGATATTGGGAATTTATTTCCTATGCTGTAGTGCTCCATTTTGCAGAAGAACAGAGAATGATTTCCAGTAGCACTGCATAAAGCTACTGTAAAATGTTGACTCATTTGCTTCTCACCTATTCATATAAGTACATGCTTAACACACTTAACCTTCCTTAACACAACAGTCTCTTGTAATTACTGGCATCTCCCCAAACTCATTTGGATGAAATCACTATAATTACTACTGAACAAAATGAACCTCTCCTAAACAGAGTGCTGTTCCACTAGAAAAGAAAGCTTATCCAGGACTTACTGCAGTGTACACATAATGACGCTGAAAATCAATAGTAGGGCCATAAGTGGCTTATACTGCCAGATAGGCCTAATCAAGCTCACCATTAACCTAATGGACTTCATGTGGCATTAGTCAAAGTCAATTTTTACAATAACATGATCCTCATTGTTCAGAGAAAGTTTCTCTTATTACTGTACATCACAACAATAACAGTTTAACAAGAGGAGTAGAAAAAGGTCAAGGCAAAAAGGTGTCTAGGGATGTAACATACTTTATAATCGAAGCAAACTTCAATCACTTAGATTAAGAAGCAGAACTGGCAATTTTCTGGTTCAGAAAAGGAGCTCTTAATAAGGAGTGAATGATATTCTAAACATGGTCTGTTATCCATTCTGTGTATTTTTGCCACTTCTTGAGCCTCTTCTGAGAATTAATAAATGTTTCAGTGATTACAGCTCTTCTTTGGTGAGATTCTGTATGCTGTGACTTTTTGTTTGTCAGCACAAATTACTGACTGTTCATTCACCACTGCTTATTCAACCACAGTCTTCTATCCGTAATAATAACTCTTGATGATAACTTGTGACATTATGCATCAGTTTCTGTGGAGACAGCTGCATTGCACTAGAGGACGGGTAAAATACAGCAATGATAAACCATGGTTTTCTGTTTCTGGAGGGAAAAAGTGTCAGCATTCAGGAATGGGGACAAAATATCTCTAAAGAGGCCAAAAACAGGCTGGAGGAAGGGATTAAACCATCAAAGAAAAAATATACAGAAAAGCTCTAAAACCCTGTTGCTGCTTACGACCCAACTTCAGTTTTGAAAGGTCTCTAGAAGATCACCAACTACAAGATGAGAAGAACTCCCATTCTCTTGAATGACTGCCAACTCACTGAGCTGTACTGCAGATTTGAAAGCACAAAGTACAATCTTCAGCTTTTCCCCCAATCTCTTGCCCCCCCCCCCAGCTCTCTCACCTCTGCTCATCTCACCATCAACGAACAGGACGTCAACAGGCTCTTCAGTAGACAACAGGTGAGAACAGCTCTGGGGCCAAACT
>JAILXH010241106.1:8769-20498 GCA_023558415.1 Piaractus mesopotamicus | reverse complement strand
AGCACACAGGACCACTCAGAGGGCCGACCAATGAAAGTAAGTGAACAGAGGAAACACAAAGCCAGAGAGAAGAGCAATAAGAAACTCAGTTCTGAATTGTTG
This sequence comes from Piaractus mesopotamicus, assembly GCA_023558415.1. Lineage (NCBI taxonomy): Eukaryota > Metazoa > Chordata > Actinopteri > Characiformes > Serrasalmidae > Piaractus > Piaractus mesopotamicus. The sequence continues at coordinate 20,396 of JAILXH010241106.1, read as the reverse complement.
GCTTTGACTATTGGAGTATTTTTATATCTGAAGAATATAAATGCTATTGTTGTTGTTATAAATGTACCAATAATTGAAACAACTGTTAGTAAAATTCCCATAGTTTCCTCATATGACAAGAATTCAATTTCCTTTTTTACACATTCATTCCTGTGTGTATTTGACCAGTAGTCTTGGTAGCATTGTTCACCTTTAATCGAATCTGTCAGAAAGAAAAAAAATAACATTTATAACAAAAAAAAGTTAGATGCAGAAGGAAAGTAACTGAATGATTGTAGTTTATATAATGTTGCATTTGTCTTCTATCTCTTCAAACATGGAGAAAAGCTTCTAGACTGGAAACAGTTTACACTTAATTATCACAAATATTCTACAGTATTTTCAGATTGTCTGTAGTACCAACAATACTCTGTTTCAGCTTTTGTGAATGTTTGTACCTGTTATATTACTGATCTCTCCTTCAGCACATGGTATACAGTCAAAGCAGCAGATAGGCTTTCCTTTCTGTACTGCCTTCCTAGTTCCTGGAGGGCAGCTCTCACTGCACACAGACACCGGCACCTGTGAACAAAATGAATGTTTAATAAACTAAAAGAACATATAATTTAGACATATCTTACAAACTTTATATGAAATATATGTGCTTTATTAAGACAGAAATGCAATTCTATCCCTGTACCTGCCTTGTATTTCGTGCCCACACAATGGAGGCCATTTGTACTGCTAATCGATTGTGAGCAAGAAAAGAAGAGTCATAATATCCAACAGTGACAAACTCATGTTGATCTTCAATAGTTTGCAAGTTTATTATTTCATATTTAGCCACAGGATCACCATTTTTATCAAAATAAACCTCTTTGCCTTCTTTGGTTTTGAAGTGCACTCTTTTCAGATGTTCTAAAAACTGACCAAATAGAAAGTTTAAATGACAACATCTGAAAAAAGTTTAACACATACTTGAAGGTTGAAACTTTAAGATTTATGCTTGACTTTTAACTTACAGTGAGAGGATCAGGCTGCTTTTTTGTAGGACATGTTTGTGTGCAGCCAAGTAGGCCATGTAGGGTATGGGCAATAGCATATACTGCTTTATACACATTGGTGAAAATGGGCATCATGGTCATGTCTGTGAATTCATTTTCTATTTCAGACAGTTTCTCCTGTCCTGTACACACTGTAGTATCTTTTGAGTCATTCTCCACTGTATATTTGCAATTAAATAAAGCCTCCCAGAATTCAGTAAAAATGGCACTGCCTGCAGATTTCAGTGGATTTATATCCAGAATGAAGTCCTTCATATCAGTCACTGTTGTTTTGGGTATAGCCAGCCCTATGGCTCCTTGCAGTATTTTGTGCTTATCCATTCTGGCTACAATTGAATCAGAGATCCAAGCTTCAGTTCCCACCCACTGATATCCAGTGATGTTGTGCATATGAAATACATCCAGCAAAATCTCCAAGTCCCAATAAGTGACAAATGCCACAATCACTCGAGAAGTAGAGCTTTTGATCTGCTGGATTATTCTCAGTACTTTTTCTTGGGAGTAGGTTGTAAAAAATGGAAGGGAATATTCTAAACAAATACCCAACTGTTCTGCAGCTTCAGTGAATGCAGCCATCCCACTGTTACCATAGTCATCATCTCTTCTTATTGCCCCCACCCAGGTCCAGCCAAACTGTTTGACCATCTCTGCCAGTGCTCTGCTCTGGTAGTAATCACTCGGAACAGTGCGCAAAAATGAGGGATATTTCCTTTTGTCACTGAGACACTCGCAAGTGGCATCGTGACCGATCTAAAAACAGATTCACACAGATTATGTTTATTCATGTTTTTATGCCAAATATTAATTACATTTTACATTAAAAGTAAGTTCAGAAAATATTTGACTTAATCATTATAATATTGCTCTTAATATTGAAATCAATATTGCTTAAAAGCTTACTAAGGGAATGCTGAAAGGTCCTATGCTCTGTGCGATAGCCATTGACACTGATGAGTGTGTCTCACCAATTATGGCTTGTGCCTGTGCTGGCTTTGTGCAGGGCTCATCCAGTATTGAGTTCTCATTTCCATTAACAAGTGCCATAGCCATTCTGACCCCCATAGCCGTGGAACTGCAAGAGTCATAGATCTAGTAGCCTAGTGAGACTCCAGGGAGTAAAGAGGAACTGTTGTTGATCTCTTCTATTGCAAAAATCAAGGACTGTGAAAACTGCATTGCTCTGAAATCAAGACTAGATTAGGGAAAAAAGAAATAAACAGATGTGTTAAGGATACAGCTGGGATAGGCTCCAGCGCCCCAACGCGACCCAGAAGAATAAGCGGTTTAGATGATTAGTGTGTGTGTGTGTGTGTGTGTGTGTGTGTGTTAAGGATAACTTGTCTTATTTAACTACTGTCTTATTTAAGTGCTTAAAATAGTACATATTAATTCAATGTATGAAAATCTCACATTGTCTCTCTGCTTACCTCACACATTTCAGTAGTGATGGCTTGACAATATAGGACGCTTCTGTGATTTCCTAAGTCCTATGGAAGGGGAAAATCCCTCCAACTATGATATCACCATCCTTTGAAAATAGTGGATAAACAAGGTCTCCTTGCAGGCTACAAAAAGTCCCATTTGTTCTGAAAAAAATGATGATGACCATTACTACATGCAAGAGAGTAAAGACAGACTCCATTCATTCAACGTCTGAGTAGGGATAATGATTGAGTGTGTGCAAGGACGGATGTTTCAGCTGGTTGGACAGGAAGTTTTTGTGGTACTTATACACAAATGCAGATCCTCTACGGTAATGTTACACTGATGAGTCACAGTCAAAGGAGGTGTGACTTTCAAATGTTAGCAGCACTAATCTCAAAGAAGCTGACCCCACTTTCTTTTATTGCTTATTTTACCTTTGTTTTATTTTTGTTGCTTTCCTGTTGCTTTTTGTGCAGTTTAGTTAAAACTGTAATTTTTTGCCATTTTGTTTTAGCATTATTTTTAAGTGTTAATGCATTAAGAATATCTGTGTAGTTCTTTTTTATTTATGTCATGCTTATTTGCAAGACCAGCAATTTTAATCAAATATCCAAATATCCAACCCGTCTTTCTTAAGGGAAAATAAATGATTACTTAAATGACTAAAATTTTTTGCTCTACTGCTAAAAACAAATGACAGTCAATAAAGTTTTGTCTGTTGGAAATTGATTCCGTAATGATTGTGCCATAGAGTTTATGCTGGTTTCCTCACTTACCTTTATAAGTTCATTAAGCACAGTGCTCTGTAGAGGCCATATTGGGCTTTATTGCTTCTTATAACACCTAAAATATTTGAAGTATTCAAGATATTCAAAAGTCAACTAAATAAAACAGGGAAATGTCTGATGTTTTTAAAACCTTTCTTTTGTTAGATTAATTCAAGAAAAATATGCAAAATTTGCATAATACTATAAAAGGACCGTTTTTTAGGCTTAGTTGTTCAATAAAATTAAAATGTGTCACCTGCTTCTGCTTTTTTAAAGAGGTACACCGTGTGCTGTCAAGCACAATAGCATCTACATTCAGCATCTCATAGTTCATATTTTAAAATTCTACTGTTTGATATTTGTCTTGCCTGATAACTGTGGTGGCTATCATAAAACCTCAGATACTGGCCAAATCTCTGATAATAATCAGACTCACCATGACTTAAAAAAATGCATATTAACTTTGTGTTCATTACACTGACTGTTCACCCCAAATTGTATTGTGGAGGTGTTACTGAAGCTCAAGTAAAAAGTGTTTCTTTTATCTGATTGGATTAATATGCTAGGCATCGTTAAAAACAAACTTATAAAATAATTTAATAATATATTATTATTATTATTATTATTATTATTACTATTATTATTTCTAAGTGCTCTTAAGGATTTCCAAGTCCAGATGATGGACATTTTTCCCCAAAATGTACTTTCTTCTGTTTTGGCCTTCAGGCTTCTGAATGGCATATGATTCCTCTGATTGTATCCATCCATCTTGCTGCTGGTTGTGCTCTTCCTCTTCTACCTTCAAGCACAACAGTAAATCATAACGGTCTTTTTAAATAAATTGGTTCTCATTAGAATATTCCCAAAATAAGACAGCTTCAGTTTGGTTGTCTGGGCTTCAAGTGAGAGATGAGGTTTGCTTTGTTCGCTGAGTCTTTGCCAACGTCAGAGTTCAGAGGCATCTGCATTTTTTCCTTTCTCACTTGTTTATTGTCCGGCTTTCACATTTATAAAAGTCAGCGGAGAAGACCACCGTCTGAACAGTTCTGATCTTTGTTTGTAGAGACAAATCGCATTTGAAGATCTTTCCAAGCTTCTTCATGCTTAGTCTGCCACGTGTCAATTTGTGTCATATTTCTTGAGTGCTGGATCCTCAGTTGTTAATAATTGATCCAAGCAGGTAAAAGCTGTCCACCATTTCCACATTTTCTCCATCCGTGATAAAAAGTTAGCAATTTTTTTCTCTTTTCATAAACTTAGTGTTGTTCATACTGAGTTGAAGTCCTATGTTTTTGACTCTTCTTCAACCTTCTTTAGAAGGGCCTCAAGCTATTCCAGATTTTCTGATTGTGTGTTGTATCATCTGCATATCCAAGCATATTGATGTTTCTCATCCAATCCTGAATCCTTGATCACCGTCCTTGAGTCCTGTTTCAGCATATCTTCAGCATATAGGTTGAACAGATATGATAATGTATACAGTCTTGTGTTATCAGAATGATGAGATGCTCTTATTCTCCTGTGGACATTCCATAATTTTATGTATGAAACATATGTTGACTTTCTTCTTGAATTCCTAAGCTTTTTCAGTGATCCAGCATACATTCACACAGCATACATTACTTAGTCCTGCTTCCACACCTGATAGCTCTCTCAATGTAAGGCTGTAGTCTGCCTTGAATAAGCATAATTTTGCTGTCAATATATATTAGGGAAATTGTGCAATAGTTTTCCTTTATTTTTTTCTTGGTATTAGGATATAAACTGACCTTTTCCAAAGTGCCAGCCATTGAGTTGTTTTTCAGATTTAATTTCAATGAACTCCATCTTGTGGTATTTACATGTACAGATGTTCTTTTGGTGCTTGAAAAATGTTGTAGTAATGAGTCATTGTATTTGCAAAATTTTTCATTTTCCTGATTCATTCTTGTTTCCAAAGCCATGTTGCCTGACAGTATTTCCCTCCTTCTCGTTTTTGATCTTAGCATTCCAGTGTCCAGTCACCACCAGTAAATCTTGTTTGCAGGTCTTGTCAGTTTCTGCCTGAGTTTGATCATGAAACTTTTCGATTTCTCCCTTGCTTGCATCCACTGTATCCATCGCGGCTCACTGCTCCCTAGGATGTTGATGTCACGCATCCTACTCGCTCTGAGACACACTTGGACTAGATCCAGAATCCTCTGGGAGATCACATGACTCACATGACTCCTGACCTTCCCTCAGGCTCCAATCAGCACTCACAGTCACCGGAGTACTATGTCATATGATCTATATAGTTTAATATATAAGCCCGGGCTTTAGCATAGACTAGTTGTGAGGTACTGTATCTTTCTAGATCTACTGAACGTTCTTCTGTGTGTATTATCATTCCTGTGTATGACCGTACTTTGCCTGTTTTTTTGACTCTGCCCTTTGCCTGACCCTTTTTGGACTTACTGCCTTCTGTTATGTTTGTCTTTTTGTGTTGGGTGTCTTTTTTGGATTTGACCTACGCCTGTTTATTGACCACGAACCTGGATTGTGATTCTAACAGTAAAGCCTCTTTTTCTCCTTTTAACCGTGAGCGTCTGAATCCTTCTGGCACGTTGCAGAACACCTTGCCAGCTATGCAGACGGCGGACCCAGAGGCTTTTCAGATGGCTTTGGCTGAACAAGGCCAATTGCTAGGCCAACATCAGCAAGTGCTATCAGGAATTACACACTCGCTCGAGTCACTAGCTCACCAGAAGTCAGAACAGGAAGCCCAACTCGTGCAACTCATACCAAGTATTAAAGGACTCTCTAGTCAGCTTCAGAATTTGAGTATTGTAGAACCAGAAGCCAACTTGATCACCTGCTTAACAACCGTGGCAAGCCATAGGTAGAACGAGCCAGAAAGATGATCACCTGAGTGAAAACGCCCCAAGAACCTGAAAAAGAATTAGCAGAACCTATGCAGTGTGATTCACCCCACCTGTCCAAAGAGAAAAGACTCCGCTGTTTGAGGGGGAACCTGTGTCTGTATTGTGGCAATGCTGGTCATCACCTCAGTGAATGTAGAAGACCACAAAAGCATAAGGCCCCGACCCCTGGAAAGCACATGGAGTACAGTGTTCCCACAAAGGGGTTGGTTTCTAAGTCATTTCTATTGCCTTTAACTATATACTGTCATCAAATTTCCATTGTCGTTTCAGCCCTTGTAGATTCCGGTGCCAAAGGAAACAAAAGTACCCCCACATCGACCCTATGACTGTGCCATTGATCTTGTAGAAAACCATGTTCTCCCCAAGTCACAAGTTTACCCGTTAACACAAAAAGAAGAAAAAGCCATGGACACATACATTCAGGAGGCCCTTGAGCAAAAGTTTATCAGACAATCCACTTCACCAATAGCATCCATTTTTTCTTTGTAAAGAAAAAAAGAAGGTGGTCTTTGTCCCTGTATTGATTATAGGTCCCTAAATCAGATTACCAAAGCCTACCCTTATCCTCTTCCTTTAGTGCCATTAGCCTTAGAACAGTTAAAAGGAGCCCAGTATACACCCTGTTGCGTTTTACTCCCACAAGTTAACAACTACAAAGAGGAATTATGGCATAGGAGATCATGAATTATTGGAGGTTAAATTAGCACTAGAAGAATGGCGGCATTGGTTAGAGGGAACCAACCACCCTTTTGTAGTAATAACAGACCACAAGAATTCAGAATATCTCCGTAACACTAAGAGAATGAATGCACGTCAAGCCAGATGGTCCCTGTTTTTCTCACGGTTTCAGTTCAGCATAACATGCCGCCCGGGTTCCCGAAATACTAAAGCAGATGCTTTGTCTAGAATACACGAAAATGAACAAACCGATTCCCTACTAACTACGCCTGAGTGCATTCTACCATCTAAGGTCTCTATATCCTTGGTTCGAAGGGAAGTTGATGCAGAGAAAGCCATGGTGAAAGCTTGGTTAATGTTCCTGTTCCTGATCAGTGCCCTTCAAAGAAACTCTATGTACCTAGTCAGTTTTGTACTCAGCTTATCACTTGAGCTCATTCCGCACTCACTACTGGCCACAATGGGGAGACTTGAACACAACAGCTCTCATCCAGTCATTATTGGTGGGAATCTATGCATAAGGGCATCCACACATTCAACACTTAATGTTCCACCTGCTCTCAATGCAAAACCCCTAAGACTTTACTTGCTGGTAAACTTGTCCCGTTGCCAGTCCCTGCTAGACCCTGGTCACACCTAGCACTTGGCTTTGTTACTGACCTAGCAGAATCTCAAGGCTACACCACAATCCATTGACCAGTTCTCACGAGCAGTCCGTTATATACCCTTTTGCCTCTATTCCTAATGCATTTCAGACTGCAGAGACCTTGTTTAATCAGGCCTTCCATTTCTTTGGCCTTCCAGAAGATATAGTCTCAGACAGAGGTCCCCAGTTCAGCTCTCAGGTGTGGTCAGCCTTTTTTTGAGCATGTAGGGGTGTCCATAAGTTTAACTGCCGGCTATCACCCCCAGTCTAATGGCCAGTGTGAATGTATGAATCAGGAGTTAGGAAAGTTTCTTAGGTTATTCTGTCACAACAATCCTTCAGATTGGTCCTGTTTTCAAAATAGCCCAAAACTCTCTCACAAGCTCTTCTACTGGGTTGGCTCCTTTTCAGTGCACTCTTGGATATCAGCCTCCTCTGGTACCTTGGACTGGGGCCACTACTAATTTCCCCGCAGTGGATGCTTGGATGCAGAGGAGTGAGAGTGTTTGGGAGGAGACTCACCAACGAATCAAGACTGCTTTGCAAAGGAACAAGGAACAAGTGGATCGTCATCGGAGTGAGACCCCGGTTTACCAGCCCGGGAACCGCGTGTGGCTGTCAACTAAGGACTTCAGAGTAACAGAGGGAAGTAGCAAATTACAACAAGTACATTGGTCTATTTAAGGTATTAAAAAGAGTCAATGAAGTGACTTATAAATTAAACCTCTTTTTAGAGTTTCCCGGTCTTTTCATGTTTCTCCTTTGATACCTGTGATTGCAGGTCCTTTGGAGAAAGCTTTGCCGGACGTCATGCCACCTCCCCCGGAGATGATAGATGTGGGGCGCCCATTTAATCTGTTCTTCGGCTGCTAGACTCCCGGAGATGTAGAGGTGACCTCCAGTACTGGACTAGGAGGGATATGGCACCGAGAAGCCATGTTGGGTCTCAGCACGTGACATCCTGGATCCTGGTCTGATTGCAGACCTCCACAGTCAACACCCAGAAAAACCCACTCCTCTCCCTAGTGGTCGTCCACGGAAGGCGCTCCCTAGTTCACACCCTGATATAGGGCGGGGGTGGTAGGTACTGTCACATATTCTACCAGCTCTGAGATACACTTGGACTCCATCTCTCAGAACCCTCTGGGAGACCACATGACTCATATGACTCCTGACCTTGGTCCATGCTCCAGTCAGCGCTCACAGTCACCGGAATACTAACTCTTTACACCTGTCTTGTTGTCATATGACCTATATAGTTTAGTATATAAGCCCGGGCTTTAGCATAGACTAGTTGCAAGGTATTGTATCTTTCTAGATCTACTGAACGTTCTTCTGTGTGTATTATCGTTCCTGTGTATGACCGTATTTTGCCTGTTTTTTGACTCTGCCTTTTGCCTGACCCTTTTTGGACTGCCTTCTGTTGTGTCTTTTTGTGTTGGATGTCTTTTTTGGATTCGACCTATGCCTGTTTATTGACCACGAACTTGGATTGTGACAATAACAGTAAAGCCTCTTTTTCTCCTTTTAACCATGAGCGTCTGAATCCTTCTCGGCAAGTTACAGTTGATGTCTAAAAGATTCATTTTCACTGCCATGATTCTTACTTTGTACATTCCAAGTCCCGACTGTCCTTTTGTTTTTACAGCTTTGGATCCTCTTTTTTCACTTGTCAACTTCAGCTAGATGTCCTCAAGGCTGTGATCTAGCCATGTCATACACACAGGCTGTATTAGAAGAAATCCTCAGTTCTTCCCCAGTAACAAGTTGAGTGCCTTCTGACCTGGAGATCCCATCTTCTGGCCCATCTCAACAATTATACTCTTGTGTCTGTTCATATGGTTTTGTACAATTGCCTTCTTCTATGCAGTTGAATTGATGTCTTTGCTGCTGTAACCTCTGTGATCATCTTCTAGTGTTACGTGGAGGCTGACTTACCCCATACTGGGATCAAACCAATGGTCCCTATGTTTGGAGACCAGAGCATTATGGGGTAAATCACCAACCAAGCACAGGGATGGAGTCAAGTGCAGAGCAGTAGCAGCTCAAAATGTGGGAAATACAACCCCAAAAAATTTTGTTTTAATGAGTTTTCGGGGACAACAGTGGACTCGAAACAGCAGCTAACGCAAGGGAGAAACGGAAAATTACAGACTACTCAAAGCCGGAGAAAGAGTCGAACCTCTGATGTGCCACTGCATTCCCGCGAATGGCAAACCAGCTCAAATGTGGTCAGCTTCTCCTCACCATCTTACGGCTTGCTAGACAAGACACATTTTATAATTAACAACTAGCATCCAGTATTGTGTAGTATCTTTATTGAACATTAATTAAACCGTGAGGGTCACTGACAGAAAAATATTTGAACGTCTAAGCAAAGTATCTGTTTAGGATTGCCCCAGAGTTCCAGAACATTGTATTGAAAAAGACCTCTATATTATTTAAAGCAACTCTACGTAAGATGTGTTGTTAAAATTGAATGAAATAGCCTGACTGAGTCAGGAGGTAAAAAGTCATGCTGAAATCTGGTGTCCGTGTGCTGCTGCCAGTCACCCTGTAAAGTCTAATACAGTTATTTATTTCACAGGGGTTTTTCGGATCATATAATCTGTGTTTACGTGGCAACGTCACACATACCAGCTAAGAAACTCCTGCTAAATGTTTAGCTCTCAAATGCAAAATCACCTGATACAAAGACTCAGACATGAAAACATTGAATACACTAACAAATCAGGAAAGTACTTGGCAAAGCTCATTAAGCGAAATAAAGAAAAAACAATAATTCCAATTATAAAAAACTCAGCAGGAGAAATTGTACATACACCTGAAGAAATTAACGACGCTTTCTGAGTTTTTTTTTAAACAGGTATATTTAACAGATCAAGAACCTAAATTAGAAGATATTAATAAATTCCTGAATAATATTAATCTACCAAAATTAACCAACGAACAAAAACAAACACTTGATGAACCAATATCGCAAGAAGAATTCTATAATGCCTTAAATAACATGCCTAACAACAAATCTCCCGGCCCAGATGAATTCCCTGTCGAGTTTTATAAACATTTCTGGACAACCGTAGCCCCACTTTTTCACAGAATAATGTCAGAAATTAAACAAAACATGATATTACCAGCTAACATGAATACTGCAACCATCTCCCTTCACCTAAAACCAAAGACCCTATTTTACCCTCTAGCTATAGACCACTATCACTCATGAATTCAGACACAAAAATTTAAGTAAAGCACTAGACAACAGAATCGAAACAGTAGTCCATGATTTAATACATCTCGACCAAACAGGCTTCATCAAAGGCCGTCATTCAACTACCAATATGCGCAGAATGTTAAATCGAATTGACTACACTTCTCAGCAAAAAATACCAACAACAATCATAACACTGGATGCTAAAAAAGCTTTTGACACAGTAAACTGGAAATTCCTATTTACCACACTACATAAGATGGGAATTGGAGAATCATTTATTAATTGGATCCAGATATTATACACCTCACCCAAAGCCACAGTCAATTCTAACGGGGTAATATCACAACTTATCACATTGCACCAAGGTACTAGACAAGGATGCTCACTCTCTCCATACCTTTTCTGTTTCTTTATCGAACCAGTATCAGCCGCAGTACGTCAAAACATAAATATAAAAGGAATACGTACACCTAACATGGAACACAAAATTAGCCTGTATGCTGATGATCTTGCTTTTCTTACAAAACCCAATCACATCAATAACAGAAACTATTCAAACTATCGAAACTTATTCAAAAATCTCCATCAATTGGTCAAAAATATTCCATCAATTGGTCAAAATCCACAATCCTTCCATTAAATATGAACAAGCTTAATGATAAAACTAAAACACTGCCCATTCCCGTATGCACTAATCACATCACATATCTGGGTATTAACATTTCCCCCAAGCTGTCAGAGTTGTTTAAACTTTAATCCATTAACCAAAACAATAACCAATGATCTTCAACGCTGGACAAGCCTTCCTCTCTCCCTTCTTGGTAGAATAACTACAATTAAAGTGACAGTATTACCTAAAATAAACTACTTATTTTCAGTGATCCCCATTCAACCCCCACCTGTTCGGTTCAAATCTTTGGACACTGCAATAACCAAACTCAAAGTCCCCTGGGA
>JAILXH010241074.1:16044-27936 GCA_023558415.1 Piaractus mesopotamicus | reverse complement strand
CAGTATAACAGGTATATATAAATGGAATCTTTTTTTTAGCTGTTTGCACTTCAGATAACCTGAAGGTGATTCATAATTCAGCCATTATTCACGGCCACATGTATGCGATAGTCCAAAGAATCATCTTTTCTTAAAATGGCTAGTCTGTAGATACAAAGCCAGTGGCTTTAAACCCAGTCACAGGGTTTCCTTTATGCCCTTCCCGTGCTCTTCTGTTTTGAATTATCATCATATGCGCTTCTAGGAACACTTGATGATTTTTAGAGTTATGCAAGCCAAATGCAGGGACGATGTCGTCAGTGTTCTCCAAAGGCTTTTCCAGCTGTCAGTTTTGAAATTCATTCAACGGGAACCTCATAGCTGCAGCCAAGTGTCAGACTTGGAGAAAAGTACTCTCAGTTTTGGTACTCAAAATAGTGTAGCTGTCAGGCACCACTGAAATATGTTTCCACTGGAACGCTCAAAGGAGATGACTGAAGGTGGCTGTATAGTATTTTCCACCTTTTACAACATTTACAGCAATTTGTCATTTTTGCTATGCTTGTCGCTGGGCAACCTTTATTTCACATACTGCCACAACTGATGGTTTAATACATTTACATGAAGTTTTTAGAGTCCTCCGAGAACAGACCTGGAAGAAACTGGGCTTATCTGTCTTTCACAGTGGTTTGGTTGATGAACTGAATAGTTAAACTGAAAGTTAAGAAAATATGAGCCGCAGAAATGCATTGAAGAAACCAAAAGTGAGCATGCTTTCTTGTTCATTTGGTGCAAAGGTTACACTAACTCTAGTCCTGCTGATGCAAATTTTAAGTTTCCTCTAGAACGTGACAAACTTACATCTGTCAGTGTCATCACCGCCTCTGTTGAGTGGGCACTTTCGAACATGCTACCAGGAAAAAAAAGTATTATATACCATGTATTTTAATGTGTTAATGTGGAGTAAATGATTAGAGACATTCATTTAGAGATTATTTTTTTGTTAAATTGAGGAAGTGGCATTTGTGGATGATGCAGTATGCTTTGCAAAGTGGTTTGGTGAGCCATGTGGTTGGACTGCATAACAGCTTTAGCTCTGAGACGCTGGAAGGCTCTTGGCTAGTTATGCAGTGTGTGGTCAAGTGCGTGAGTCAGCCTTTTGACCGTAGCATAAATCCTGCAACAGTTTATATTAGTTTTTGTATTAAACCTGCAAACAATAGCGCAATCTCAGCTATATGATTTTCAAGATCTAAACATGCTGGCTGTAGAACATGATCTGTGACGCAATTAGTGATCACCTCACATGTAGCCACTGTGGCTATGAGTTCTCTTTGATTTCAAAAGCTTTTTGCGTTTGTGTGTGTGGGGGGAGGGGGGGGAGGGGGCATTTTGGACCTGTAACTTTTGTGACCGACGAGAACATTTCTCAGAACCATATTTTGCAAGAACTTGTGAATCAGCATTTTCTTACTTCAGCACTGATCGTGCCCAGCAGACTAATGAAGCTGGGGAGAATAATTGTGCTATTTTTACACTGATTTTTCTGGTATTTGTGAGTCAGCCTGCAGTCAAGTCTGCCTTGATTTGCCTGGGATTGAAACTTTTTGGTGAACTGCTCTGCTGTTTATAATCTTTAGCTGCTAGTGCCCGAAAAGCTGGCCATATGTCGCATTCTGCATCCAGACTGTTAGTCACAGGCATTTGAATAGGCTATCTTTCCTGTAGATGATCTAAATTGGTCCTGCAGCTTCTGAGACAGTGCAGTAAAGGCTTAGATGAGGCCTGGCTGTTACCTCATGCTATGCTACATCTTCTTCTCCTTCCTTTACTCTTGGCAATGAGAGAGGGCTAATCCTCATGAATAATTGATGGAACTATTACAGTTTTTCCCCCACTGCCAACAGAAATGCATGGTGGAAAGGGTGTTAAGACGAGAGGTTTTGTAGCTGAACTGACTAGATCCCGGGGTGTCACACCTGACTGAATCATAAATAAGTGTTCACGTTCTCATTCTGTTGCTGTGTCTTCACAGCTAAAAGCAAACCTACAATATACAGGCTAAAGGTGAGCATTGTAGATAGTTGTAATATGTAAGTAAATGTTTCTGTTAATTTTCTCTGAGATGACTTAAACCTTGAAGGTTGATGTTATACCCACTGAAAGCAAAGCATGGTGAAATTAATTCTGAGTTATTTCTTTCTCATAGCTCAGTGAAGCAAGTGAATGTTGTAAATTGTTGTGTCTTGCTTAACATAAGACATTCTTGCCAAGTTTTGTTATGGATGTGCATTCTGATGAATCTTGGTATTCAAGTGTCTGTGTTTGGTTACCAGGGAAGGACAAAGGGAGAAAAAAAGACTGAAAGGGTGAAGTTAACGTAGGGCTGTGGGCTTAATAATTAGGTGAGGTCACTGGTGTCAAAAAAATAAAAAAACAAAAGTTAAGCAGCATGCAGAGGGATGTATTTTAATTTTTTCTTTATTGCTTAAAAATAGCCAAGTATTTGTGTCGGAAGAATAACAGAGGCTGCCCATTCAGATGACTTAATGAACTATACTACTAACCGATTTTCTACACAAGCTATTTTTTCCTTAGTATACAATGTGCCAACATGTTAATTTGTCAGAGAAGGATATTTTAATTGGTTCTGGACCTACCTGACATCAATTAGAGTATGTCACCTAGTTGAAAAAGCCACTTCCTTAACAACGCGTCTTTGACAACATGTTCATGTTGAGACACTCATGGTAGGCAAAGTGTAAAATAACATATACACAGCAGAACTGTCAAATTTTACGGTCCTGTTAAAACAAAATCATAGTTATACTGAATTGTTGGCCTGTATATTGTCTTTCTGTGATGGAGAGTAATGAGTATCTGAGAAGTGTTAGTTAAAAGGTTAATTGAGTGTGGGAGTACTTGTGCACGTTCCTGGTTTTTGTCATTACTTGACATTGAAAGAAATGGAAAAAAGTCAGAAGTGCAGACTTCAATCTGTCACACTGTCCATACATGATGTAAATTGAAATGTAATTTGTTGTGTAACTCCCTCTAAATACATAATTACTTTTGAATAGTCCAGAAAAACAGAAGGAAAAACTCTTGTTTTATAAGGGTTAACTACTACAGTGGCATATAATAGTTATGGAAATTTATGTTTACTGAATGTACAGCTGAGCAATAAGTCTAAGTCATTCTGAGATATTATTTTTAAACTTGAAACCACATAACCGTACAAAACAGGAGTTATGGTTGGGGAAAATAGCATTAGGCAGCACTACACAGTAGGAAAAAGAGGTCAGGCCGTCATCGTGTCATGTTGGTGTTTGGGAATGAGCATGTGTCAACATCTTCCCCTCACCTCTTCACTCTCATCACACCACACCTCCTCCCCAGAGAGCACTGGACGACACGTTGCCGTAGAGACGACGTGCAGTCGTTTCTCTGGGTGACTGCAGTCGATGTGGAGACGGTCGTGATTGATGGCGTCTCCGAAAAGGGTGTGGTTCCCTGAAGGGGCCGGATCATATTACACGCACACAGGATGCTGCTGCTGATGGCTCAGCCTCGGAGGAGAAAAATCGATGTGCTGGAGGATGAAAGGCTGCAAATAATGCTTCTGTGTGTGCGCTTGTGGTTGTTCGGATGTGTGTCTGTTTGTTTGTTTTAGTTTGTAGAAGTGCTTCATTCAGACTTTTGTTTACACAAGACAGATTTCTCACAGCCTGCAACATTTCAGATGGCCTTTAACCTGCGAAGAGTTCAGCTCCTTCAAAAATATCTCACACACTTGACTTCACCCTGAAAGAAGTGTGTTGTGTTTGTGTAAGTCCCTAATAGTCCAAACACACTGCACCGCTGTAGCTTCTCTGGTTACCGAAGCTCATTGAAATCATCCATACATTCTTCTTTTATTGTATTCCTGTCTCACTGACGTCCACAGTTTATGTATCAAGAACAGTATTCAGTATTTTCTTACATGACCATACGTTTCAACCCCTTTTTATTCCTTATAGTTTAACAACCTGTTACTGTGCCTTTAAGACTATAGTATGTTTGTAATCTCTTTTCTGATTGGCTGCTCACTTTTTATAACTTAAGCAGGTGAAGTTAAACTGTTTCAGGCCGAATAGGTGAATATATAGTACCGTATAACATTTTTGGCACCTGAAAATTACATTTCAAAAGCTACTTATCTGGTCACTAAGCGTTTATTTGCCCTCAAAGACACTAAAATTAGAGTAAATACAAGTAACATTAATATATAATTAGTGATTTTGTTTATGTCAATATGTTTATTTTACCCTTTCCAATTCTTTCCTAAGTAGTGATTTTATGTATGTCAGTGTGTAGCAGTGATGTAGCAGTGCTTGCTCTCCCAGTGGTTAAAGCTTCATGAGCTGAATTTGAGGCCTTACACATTAGATTAACCACCAGTGTGATTAAGAAGTCATCCAGTCATGTTTTGATTTACAATAGGTGTGGCCAGTTTTAGGAGGAAAAACTTTAGGCCTTCTAGAATTTCTAGATATGTCACTATGAAGTCTAACCAGGTTTTTCAGTTGTTAGAAATGGCAATGCTCTTTGCTGAAAGAGTCGCTGTAAAACTAGTACATACAAGGTAAAATATAGGTTAATGTCTGTTACAAGCTTCAGATAAAACATAGAGAATATCTTTTACAAGCTTCAGATATCCGTGTTTAATACAGAATGGCCAGAAAATGTGAGCGTCAGCTTAGTGCTAACATATTATTTGACACCCCATAGAAGTGCTAGGAGAAATCATAGATGTTTTTTTTTTTTTGTGAAATTTTGAAATTTCACAAAATTTCATTTTTGAAATTTATAAAAAATTTAAAATAAATTGTGAAATTTATGGCTAAAACTGAAAGCCTAGCACTTAGGGTCACAGTTTGCCAAATTCATGTGATTGGCTGGGGCAGTGAGGAGAAAACTGGAACCAAACCTTTTTTCTTCTAATTAGCTAATTAGCTAAAGACTTTTACTTTTTACTGCATTAAGGTTTGTGTGTGTTATGCTAAAGCTATATGATGTTCTTACAAGCAAAAATACACTCATCTTTTCCGTTCTTCCTCCTGAAAAGAAGACTGAGGAGGTTTGTGTGGAAGAGGTGTGTGTGAGGCAGAAAGACTGAAAGAGAAAGATAGAGAGAAGCCAAGAGAAGAAGTGATCTGCACTATGGAGAGATGGCAAAAGCTGACCACAGTCTTCGCTATCAGGGAAATCGATAAAATGTGCTGCCTCAGCTCCTCTCTCATCTTACAAATCTAAGTGCTTGTCAAACCTTTCCATTTGATTTGAATATGTTTCACTTCAGCTCTCACTGCAGTAAAGATAGCGCAGCATGTCACATTTATCTGTCCCTGCTGCCAGGTAGCACTGCGTATTTCTTCTAGACAGATCCTCTGCTGCCTGTACTTCCAAACAAGTGCTGCGCTCACTTCCAACAAGCTTCCAGACGGAAGTGTAATGTTGTTTGCATCGTTGTCAGTCCATCTGTTCATGTTTTGGTCTGACAGAAATTACAGCGATGATGTTTGCAGATGCTAACTGGCTCGGAGGTTCACAGTGCAGCCAGCTAGCGACTTGCTGCTTGGGTTAGCCCCATAAGATGACAGGAGTTTTAAGGTTGCTTTTCCAAGCCATTGTAAATCTCAGAAAGCGTTTTTTGGCTTGAGGGGTCATTTCAAACTAGCGTCTTGTTAAAATAAACTTTGGAAAGTTGAAGCTGCATTTAGGGAGTATTTCCAGAAGTACTTTGGGGTACAGCTGCTACCTGGGCCTGTGATGAATATTCTAAACGGGCCGTGAATGTACATTTTATATAGAATTCAGTAGGAGAATTTGGCTGGTGGGTGCTACTCAATGACATAAAAGATGTATAAATGTTGCCAAGAAATCCTAGTGTTTCAATGTGCTGTGTGCAAAACAGCTTCTTTTTAAACAAAGTAAAAATGATGTGTGGCTCCAGAGCAAGTCAAAACTCATAATGAGTCTTCTGTTCAGTCTGTATGCCAGTTTGTTTTAGCCTTTGTGGGCTGTTGGTGCCTTAAGAACTGCCAGTCAGCCTACACATGAAGGATGACATGCATAGACATTGTGGGCTTGGTACTGTTTCAGACACATTGAATTAGTCTGACTTGGAAACCATCATTTCAGCATTTCCAAATCATCTTCAACCCACACACATAGTTATGTCACTTAAATCTGTTGATGGATGTGCTGTGATGGGCCTGTAGATATTTGTCCACTGCTTGAAATGAAGAGGGAGAATGCAGCTTTATTATACCTGTAAGTACTCCACCAGCTCTCCAGTGTCTAGTGACTGTAATGGAGCACGCGTGGGTCATACTGAACTTATTTTCTGCATTGTGGAAGTCACTCTGCCTCAGTGCACCATCATTGCACTATTGGGTTATGGAATAAAGAGTGCCATCATATGACCATCAATGCTCCAGTCACACTGAGGAAGTGTGCCACTTAAAAGGATTTTATGTCATTTTGTGCCATTATGGAGCAAATGGTATTATCCGAAGAGGAAAAAGTACAACTAATGTCCACTTGTCCATTACAAGCACATAAACGTGAATCTTTAGCTTTTGGTGGGACTCGATATTAACAATGATTGCTTTATAATACACTGTAGGAAGTCAGAGAGCACTTATCATGGAAAACTGAAATTTCCTCACTTCCTAAAAATAAGTGTTTGATGTAGTGCGTAAACAAGTTATGAAATGCATTGTTTGATCTCCAGTCCGAATGGTCCATAAATGTAAACTAAGCTATATATACACTTAGCCACAACATTAAAACAACCTCCTTGTATCTACACTTATTGACCATTTTATCAGCTACACTTACTATATAGGTGCACTTTTTAGTTCTACAATTACAGACTGTAGTCCATCTTTTTCTCTGCATACATTGTTTGCCCCCTTTTATCCTGTTCTTGTACCAGCACAACATCCCAAATAGTACCTGCTCTGTGGTGGTCCTGCGGGGGTCCTGACCATTGAAGAACAGGGTAAAAAGGGGCTAACAAAGTATGCAGAGAAACAGCTGGACTACAGTGTGTGATTATAGCACTATACGGTACATCTAAGTGGAAGGTGATAAGTGGAGCTGATAAAAAGGACAATTAGTGTAGAAAAAAGGAGGCGTTTTTAATGTTATTGCTAATCGTTGTGTAAACGTGCAACACATGCATGTGTGTGTCTATACAACCTACAGCAGTTTCGCTCCACCCATTCATACTGAAGTGCGTACTTTTTGAATTAGTCAGTTTGAAAGTTTGGACGCCCTGGTCATTTCTGCTGCCTCTTGTTGTGTATGGATCTGAAACTTTCTCCCTGCTGTGTTCTCACCTCAGCTTGGTTTTGGTTCAGGAGTTTGACTAATGGATACTCCAGGCCACGGCTGCTGTCATTAATGAATGGGCAGTAATGGAGCCAATGGGGGGTTAACACATTCGGTTTGAAGTTAATTGCCTGCAGTGCGCACTGTGTAACCTTCAGTCTTAGAGCTGCAAAGCTGCTGCAGTGTAGCAAAAAACTGGCTTCACAGATGGCAGAGAGAGAGAGAAAAAGAGAGAGGAAGGAAACATGTTTTTTTTTTTTCCTGAAGGGTTAGACCTGTGAGAACAATTTCAGTAGACATTCTTGGTTCTTAGTTGTGATCTATGAGAATAGCATTGTATTTCAGTGCTCGAGTAAACCAATTCACTGTTGTGAGCTGAAACATAACACTGTAATCCTATAACAAAAAGGCCCAGACTGTCTTGTTTTGCTTTTACTTTGAGCGTGTCTGTTTTTGTCCTGTTTATTGCTCTGTTTCTGTGTTAGAATGTGTTGCTCTGCACCGTTTTATTTACACTAGCAGCATATTTATACTGAAGGCTAATGTCTCTGTCATTGCTAACAGAGAATGGAAGGCATGCATTTAAATGGATGCAGTTGTTTCGCATTGCTGCAGTTGCAGTAGCAAAAAAATATCTTCCTAGAATGAGCAGTCCCTGATCGGGTCTTCATTACATTTGTTTGAGTTAATGTGTTAATGATTGTGTCTAAACACACAATGTAGGGAATTGCTAAGTCTTATGTGGATAATTCTGTTGGTAGAGATGAGGGATGTGTTCTGATTTGCAGATGTGACCCAAGTATTTATTTATTTTTTTTTCTTTTGGATGATAGAGGCTGAAATGGAGGGGGTGCAGGTGTTCATAACGGCATTAGCTTCCTGATTAGGTTGTAACAAATTAATTTTGTTATTTTTATTGGTTATGGCAAACGCTCATGCTGAAAGAATACAAAGGCCTACATTAATGAATCAACATTAGAGAATAGAAAAGTATGATGAAGGAGCACTAAGGTCTAATCCCATTTCTTATTTTTACCCCTACCCCTTGTTTTCGAGTGTCACCTTGCCCCTTGGAACTGAGTTACAAGGAGTAGTGGTTGAAATCTTCCTCTAATGGGACAACCCTCAAAATAAAAAGAACATTACTTCATTAACAGGCTGCTAGCGGTGCTCTGTAAGCGACCCTGCCAGTCTGCAGTGATAGCAGAGGAGGGTAAAGTTCAGCAACCTCAGTGATATGAAGCTGAAGTCAGCTATTCGCCAGCTTCTTGTTTAAGGTGCCAGAACGTAACTGCTGCGCCATTTAAGGTGGAACAGGAAATTTAGCCGGCTAGCTACCGAGACATACTACTAGCGATTTTTAACCTTGTTATGAAGAACCATAATACACTGAAACAACATTAAACTAAAATAATACAATGGTTAGCATATTTTTTTTTAACAGAGAAAATACTTACATTGGTGGGTTGGTTTGGTTGCCCACGCAGCCATCTTGCCGGTTTTTCTTTTTTCTCATAACAGTCTGTTTGGAGTGTGCCTCTGATGCACCTAGGAGTGAACGCGCAAAACAGAGGGGTAAGGGCTAAGTGGTAGTGGCGAGGGGTGAAGTGGGATTGGGCCTAACTCTTATTGTACTATCAAGAACTACAAATGTCATGTGATAGCTGTATATTGTAGCAACTCCAGTTGTCAGCTCCAGTCTGGTCGACCTACTTAACCTTATCAAACGTCTGTCTAACATCTCAGTGGCTACCGAAGACTTTGTCCTCTTCCTCATTAATCTTTTGCCAGAGTGGACGACGCATGCAAGTCCATAGTGGGCACAGTGAAATGTATGTGTGGAATTGAAGCTTTCTGTGTGCTACTGTGTTATTTATCAGTATATAAAAGAAGAACAAAGCTAGCTTTATTGGATGCCCTGAGCAAGTTTGTGTGCACAAAAAAAAATCAGATTAACAGTAAAAGATGACTGAAGTGTGAAATATATTCCTATTTATGTGGAATATGAAGGGCAACCTAAACAAAAACATGCCAGTTTTAGGCTTTAAGTTTGGTTAGAACATATTCTTTACATATCAATCTAAACGTGACATCACACTGACACGTCATTAAAAGTGTAGATTAGAAAGCAGAAGTGGCTGATTTTTGTGTAGACATTAAAGCAGTAAAAAGCATGTAATATTGTTTTGTTAAAATTGAAAGAAGTAGCATTACAGAGTCAGGAGAAAAAAGAACACAATAAAATATGGTGTGCATGCGCTGCTGCAAGTCACCCTCTGAAGCCTGAAATAATCATTTAAAAGTCAGAGGTACAGGGACGGATTTGGTGGTAGTTTTTCGGACCGTGTGTTTATGTATTACTGTCAAAAAGAAGGTTCCACTCAAGGTTTTGGCCTCAAATGCAAGTGTTGTGTTGTTGCTTTAAATGGTTAAAATATTGACTATTATGTTTATTGAAAGATAGTATGCACCTTATTTGAAAGCGCAGTGTTGCTTTCAGCTTTCCTTTTGCTTTCTCCTTCTCCCATTATCATCATTACAACCTCTTCACTCCTCTTCAACACGTGTATTTATATATATTTATTTATTTAAGGTGAATGGCAGATGTATCGTGAGACAAGTACAGGAATAAGGGGGGCAGGGGGATAGCTTCTTAGCTAATCCTTTCGAGCTCTCATATCTGCATGCGAATATAAAGACAGAAGGAAGGTTTTAGACTTCTGTGTGCTCTTCATCTTGTATGTCTTTCAATAAAAATTGCCGAAATCAAGTGCATGTTCAACTCAGGGTTCACTGAAATGCACCATTTAATCAAGTTGAACACTTTTCAGTGAGAACACTAGAATGGCTGGTCAGATGGTTGCATCTGCAACAATTGTTAGTTTTCACCTGCATTGACTTTACTCAGAAACCTGTGTTGGAGAAGCGAAAAGCCCATGGGTGGCATTCATGCACAGTCTATGACTCACACCTCTTCAACACTGCATGAAGTGAACTGAGAAATGCTGAACTGTTGCCTTGGAGCAGCTCCTCCCAGAGACAGAGAGACAGAGAGAGAGAGAGAGCTTTCAGAAATGTTCTTTGATGGTCTTCCAAGCCTCTCTTTTCTGTGGGATTGTTTGCTTTTTCCAGGGTTTTTCAGGGCTTTGTTTTTTTCGGAGGGGCGACGCGTCCCTCCAAAACAATACAGGGAAACATTGATTTTGTTATTTTTGTCTCTGGATGAGATGCAAGCAGGTTGTGTGATTGAAATAATTCAACATTAACTCTTAGTTTCAGGTTCATCCAAAGTCTAACTGCTGCATATTGGTGAGTTCGTTTATTCTACGAGTGACATGTCAGACAGGGTATTCTTTACAAAACACCAGGTAGTCATAGTTAGAACATGTTAAGTTGGAGTTAAGATTTGCTTCATAATGTTGAGTTTCCAGTTTAAAATGCTGAACTTCCAAATTAGCTTGATTAGACAACAAAAACACACTGTGCAACCCTGCAACGGTTTCAACACAAGAATGCGTTTGTGGGTGCAGCATGAATAGATGAATTGCAGATGCAATTCTGCCACATAAAATTCAGTGTTCAGTGCTCTGCTTGGTGCTGTCCATGTCATTCTCATAAATTTATGGTGAAAAATAGTAAAGAAATAAATAAAAACACTACATTATCTTGCTTTGTTTTTGTATCTTTCTTTTCCTTTGTGTTTTTAAGAAGTGAGGAGAAACCTGCTGAGAAATGCCTCAATTTAAGTGCAGTTTAACAGTGCTGGAGAGAAACCTGGTGAACTCTTCCCTCGCATCAGTCTGGAGTTATTTATACTTGACCTCTCTGTCTCTCATTCTCTTGCTCTCCTCTCTCTTGCTTTGTCTCTTGCTCTTATTTTCGCTGTTTCTTTCACTATTGCTCTCTCGCTCACTTTCCTCCCCGTATAGCCATACTTCACTCATTAACATAACACCCATCTTCCACGCTGACTTTTTTTTTCTTGCACACTGCAGGGTCGTGCTTCCCCTGTATCCTGCTATTGTTTGCAGAGGTTGTCCACCTATTCACAAAAAGATTTCAAGGCCAGTTTACATGCATCAGACACAGGGCTTTTGGATCTTTGTGGATAATGCTGATGTATTGCCTTGAGGTCAATGTGAAGTACTTTTTTGCTTATCTCTGTCATCTTGTCTGCTCTTACATGGGCTGTAATGAGCCTGGACCCCACTAAAAGGTGGTCTGAATCGATTGGGCAGGATAGCAGTAGCGCTATACTCCTGTTTATTGGCAGATAATAGTATTTAATTGAGAAATTAAAGTGTTATGTTGATCTGCTTGTAAAACAGTGATGTGTGGTTATGTCTTAATAATTGTTTCTTGGGACTGGAGAAGGGTGTATGGTCTGGCTTAGTTTGTGCATAGCCAGTATTGACTTTTCTGTGCCACATTCAGTGATCTAGGGGTGCATTATATATTTGCGACTGATTGATTATCTCATGCTTGCTACATGTCTTATATTTATAGAGAGAATACTGACCTGAAACCATGTAT
>JAILXH010241061.1:54680-66483 GCA_023558415.1 Piaractus mesopotamicus | reverse complement strand
ACACACACACACACACACACACACACACACACTCATTATATATATATATCAGTTGAAGTCCACAGCTTTACTGGCTTTTCTCGCATCTCCAGTGGGACGCTTTTCCGCAAAAGTAAAATGGTTTCTTGAAAAATGTCTTTTGGCGATTGACTTTTTGGTGGTTGACAGTTTACCACTGCAGATTAAACATTTTGGAAAACCAGCTGGAGTGCACATAAATGCAAACAAGTCTGCCCGTTCAACTCTAAATTCTTCATGTTCGTCCTAAATTTTTCTTTTCTTTGTCAGTTTGCAAGACACTAGCAAGGTGAAATTGTTATCTGTGTTGCTATGGTGACCAGTAGTCTGCATGCCAATCTTCAGGGTTAAAGGTTGGTGAATAAGCAGCTATAAATTCATTCCAGAGTTTAAGAACATTTGTTGTTAGCTAAAACTGTATCTCCAAATAATGACTTAGTATCTTAAAATAATGACTTTGTATAGCAAAGTAATAACACAGCAATTCACTTAATAACAGAAAAATAATAATTGGGTGTGGAAATTTTTAAGTGGTGAGAAATGGCTTTCATAATTTACAGACTTGTCTTTACCTCATAATTACATGTCACGTATTTAATTTCTTTAACGTGTCATAAAGGAAATTTATTAAAAACGGTGCTTCACCGAGACAACACTTTGTACATCCAGCATCAACCTGCTGTTGTGCGACCAATGTTGACTGGGGAGCAAAGAGACATGACAAAGGGCTGAATGGAGAGAAAAAACGAGGAAGGGAAAAAATGGATCGATAGTGCCCGGGAAATAAGGTAGAAAAGGTTATTTACTTGACATTGATCCGTTGCCTCAGCAGCAGAGCCTGGCCTGCTTCTCTTTTGTTAACCTTTAAGCCTGAGTGTACTCACAACGATGGGGGAGTCAACTAACAGGTGTAAATTATAGATCGAAGGAGGTCGACGTACCTCTGTCACTGCCTGGTGCCCATGTAGTTACAGCCCTGAAGAAATTTAAACATCAATAGGGATAATAAGGACAAATTTATCACACTCAGGTCCTGAGTCTCACTCCGACGGCTGCCCAGTGTCCTGAGTAAGTGCTCCTCAGGCCCAGACCCAATTGATTCAGACATTCTTTTTCCCTCCAAGGATGATCGATTGTGACACAGCACATTTATTTTCACTCATTGCGTATGGCTTTCACTAAGGTAGAGGATTCAGCTTCAGAGAGAGATGAGGGGAATTACATGTCCATAATTGGTGCCCTTAACAGACTTGTCAATCACAGTTAAAAGGTTAAATTTGTACTAATGGATAAAATAACTACTATGTGCCTATATAGTTACACTGCAATGTCAAATGTGGACATCGGATCCTTAAATCATATACCACATTATTTTTAAAGACGCACATTTTGTGCAACATTTACACAATGTTAATTAAACAAACAGTAGCAGTGCACAAGGATTGGAAAACATTTAGATTAATTCCACTTGATTACTATTTTTAAGTGTTATTTTGCAAGATTTGCGCTTTACTGACGAATTACTGAAACTGAATACTTACTCTAACGCAATTATATTTTTAAGAGAAAAAAATATGCGTCCAAATATTTGTTACAAAGCCTACAAGATTTTTTTGTTTTCTTCCTGCATTTAGTCGAGTATTCTTATTAAAATATCCTATCAGATTCTTAAACTTTTACTGCCCACAGCTAAGCTAATTCATCTTTGTGCAAAAAATGCAAAACGCCTTGCACTTCAAAAGGAGACAATCACATATCGAGGCAGATAACTTAACAAGAATATTACTATAAATAATTACAGTACATTAGTTATCCTTTATATCCTTAATAGTTTCTTGTTGTTGCCAAAATACTGAAATATTAAATAAAACATATAACCTTTTGTTATCTATTTTAGAATATTTAAATATGCATTGCTTAGGTTTTTTTTGTATATAAAGTGAAAATTATTCATATGAAATGTGATTCCAAACATTTTGCACCACTGGCAATGTATTTCAAATTTTTTTATATTCATATAAATAAAGATAATTATATAGGGCTGTCAATGAGGAAGGAGTAAGATTTAAAATGTTTTCAAATTCACAATGTCACCCTATAAAGAACAAAACTGCCATATTCTGTTCCACTAATTAACAATGGTCTCAACATTTTAAGTGACACTACCAGAGATGAATAGAGTCTCCAGTGGCCTTAGGCTAAACACAAAGCGATGACAATTAAGAACCTACATAAGACGCTAATCATAGCCAAGGAGAATATCACATAAATCCAAGCGCAAGGCCCTAGGGTGCCTTTATGAGAATGCCAAAGCACCCTGACTCTGTAAATTCTAGCAGCCTTTCCCGAGCCAGGGGTACTGCGCCTCTCTGACCCAGCTGCTACTACTCTTGGCTGGTAGTCTTGCCTGGATCCTTCCCAGCCTTCATCTCCCAACATCCATCATGTTTCTTTCTGTGTGTGTGGGAAGGGGATGGCATGGACCTGATGCACTGGGTGAGGGACTAGTTGTCCTTCCATATGTCGGATCTTGTAAGCCACTGTACACCTTCCTGCCAAATTCTGTGCCGTGCCAGCAAAGGACACATGTTTCCACAAAGCAAAGTTTGGCAAGTGGTCAAGCAGTTGGGACGTAATTTAGGGCTATCCAAGAACCTATGAGGCTGCACAGGTCAACAGGAAAGACTTTTGGAATGCACAGGGGTTGCCTGAAAACTATATATATTTGGGGCCTAATCAAAAAGAGTGGTGCATATTTAGGAAATTGCAATGCCTTGGCCATTTCTGCACATTTTTCAAAATATGAATGTTCTAAATTGCAATCTAGCTTCAGAACACTTGGTGTACATCTGAGAGCAGTTTAACTCTGTAAGCATTAATACAGGTGATATGACCGTGTGTGGTAGTAAATGCCTTAAAAGCCCCATTTTTAACTTCAACCAAGAAGTCAATACTTTACAAACATCTGACTCTACATTCTTTGGCAACTTAAAATTCACCTACCCCACCCCCCAAAAAAAGCACACTTCCACAAATACAAAGTAGCAGGGACGATATTAGAATGCTAATATGCTTTCAGGAGTAAATGCAGAGATTGCCTTGCTCCAGCCACCCCATTTTGCAATAAAAAAGGAGGTAAAATCTAATATTAAGTGTCAGGGCCTTAGTGCCAGGGAAAGCACTTTTGAGTATTCAGACTGTGTATTTGGTGATTCATTTTCACTGAGGGAGCAGGCCCGTGGGGTGAGGTGACCCCAAAAAGCCAGGAAATTTGTTTTTTCTTTCCTTCTGAACTGCCTATATCTCACTTCCTGGAAGTGCCTGTCCCTCTCACTCTCTCTCAAGGACCTAGCCAATCTCCCTTTGTAAATAGAACTATGTTTTATAATTCGCTCCCTTTCCAAGATGACCGTATCAATAATGCAGGGAACCGCATCTGTCCGACACGATGAGATTATTTTTCTGATTTGGCCTGACAGTTATGGTAATAGTTTGGCAAACAATCTACTCTGGCGACAAAGACCACAGATTACAGCTGTTGTTAAACTGTGGTGGCTGAGGAGAAGTCCATGATTGATTGCACATGAAGAAACAGAGGCGGGCAATTTGGCCTCAACATCTCAGCTGCTTTTAACTCCACTGATACTAAAATAATCTCTTTCGTTTCATCCGTTTGGGGAAATGCACAATATCAATGATCCGGAATAAGTGTCAAACAGTGGGCAACAAGTGCGCCAATATGGAAGAAAATATCCTGGTGGAGATTTTAGATAACCAGTGTGCATGTAGTCCACTAGTTTAGGCAAAACAAAAACATGTTAAGATTAGAAAGAGGATTACACAATTATAACAAGCATGTCTCAAACAAAAAGTACAACAGAAACAGAATAAAATAAAATGTCTAAAATATGCATGTAATACTTCAAATGTTCCCCAAATCGTCAGTGCCTGATCATCACTATGTTCATTTTTTTCTGAATGTGATCACTAAGGTTATCACACACTAATAAGCAAAGCTTTGTATTTACCAACTGAACAAAAAATGAAAAATGTGCATATTTAACAAATTTTGTTCCAATTTTCACAAACTGTTTTTTCTTTAGATGCATCTAAGAGACTAGATAAACACAAAACAGTATACAGCCACATCATTTTTGACCCGTGTAAATCCCCATGAAACAGTCTCATCTAAACTAATTAACTAACACAAACAGACCCCTCTGTATACAGGACTCTTAGTGCTACATGGGCTTTGCAGGTCAGAAGTTGGGTTAAGGAGCTATAATAAGCACACAACAATAACATGCTTCAGGCCAACTAAATAAAACATAACGGTAATCTACTTCTTGGCCTAAGAGGTCTCAAAAAGGCACGGATTGCACTTGTCAGACATCATGACCTAATTACTCTTATAAATAAATGATTGCACTTTTCAATTTAAGGTCACATGCTGCGTCTGGAATCCAAGGATTGAAGTCAGTAACACTGAGAGGTTTTTTGGTAGTGCTAGGTGTTCTTTATGTTCAAATGGATATTCAAAGTCAGAACAATTGAGTCATGTTCTGCGACCAACAATCTAACATCTTCTCTCCATATCTGGATGTTTGTTCCCCAAATCACTGGCAGGCATACAACGAAGAGGCTCATGTTTTATTAATGACACATTAGGTAACACCAATCGGCTAATATAAATTTGCATATTTATTAAAAAGAAGACATTTATGATTAATGGGACTCTGCCATACTACATGGAAATGAGGGGAAAACTGGTTGGTAAGGGAATCTTTGATATTACGTTTTGGACATGGTCCTATATTGCTTCTATTTGGATCTTCAGAGCAGTTTTCTTCTTCCACGCCACCCCCCGCTGAAGTTTTAGACTTCCATTTTTATGTATAATACAGAACTTTTATTTTACAGAAAATGATACTGTTGCATCAATAACAAATTAATTCAGTGATTCAAATTGTACATTCAGGGCACCATACATAATTCAAATTCTAATTTCATACATAAGAAGTGTAGACATGCAGAGCTTCCGTGCCACTACAGGTGCTCTTTTATGCTTCATTATGCAGATTCCACAGTAAATATTCCACCCATGCCACAAATAAGGTAGTCACATCTCTGAATTTAGACTGAGGGTATTAAAGACATAGATCCCAAGTGGCCAGAGAGGAAAGACAGAGGCTTGAGTGGACACAGAGGTCTCGATTCAAATGTGTCCCATAAAGGAGGTTTAAATAAAATAAAAAAATAAAAAAAGAGGGAAAAAAACAGAATAAAAATTGTCTTGACGACAAGGACATTGTCAGATAAGTGGAGAAGGGCAGTCAGAGAGCTATTTAGAGCGCCGGTAAATGGCCTTTTTACCATTCCGGCTCCCCCCCCATACCCCATGGCACCCTCCTCCTCTGTTTGGGGATGGCATTAGAGACTGGAGACTGACATACATTTTTTATAGCTTCATAAAGTCGTCCAATGACCAGGTCACCCTTCTCATAACTAGGGAGCAGAACGCTTGAAAAAAGCCATTCATCACTGTGAAAGGGCCTGCTTGTCCAAGCGCCTTCAAACATGCACACAGTCTGGCAAGAGACGCTCAGCGCAAATGCTAACGTACTTCTGCCGCTAATGCCAGATGACCTTCTCACATCTATTAGCGGGCTGGCTGACGCAGAGGGCAGACACGTGACCTGCTTGTCTCCAGCTGAAATCTAAAACGCAAAGAATACAAATACCAGCCGTGATACGACATATCAGCATAACCATCACTCTTTCTCAGGGAAGGAAAGGTAGCGCCATGCATTTTAAAGACAAAGGTCTAATATTGGTTTGAAATAAGGCACGGTTTGTCTCTTCACAAGATCACTTGGCGGGTGCTAGAGACATTATGTGATAGCACCTAAAAGTAAACTTGCGGCTCACTGCTGATATGTTGGTACCACTCAAGCTTATTTGGTATCGCTGCAATGCGATTTGGCTTTGAAAATGATTTAAGAGAAGAGCATGACATGCTTTTTAAGTATGTCCCCTTTGATTTGGCAAGCCAGAAGGACCTCCGGTACAGAACTGGAACGCCCCTCACAGAGAAACCCTCACACCACCGCAGCCCATTAGTGGGCAATTAGTGACAGCTGGTGGGTTGTCAGGCTGGTAATGGCCTCAAAAGGAATACCCGAGGAATACAGAAAACAATAGAGGGGACTTGATGAGAAGCTGAATGTGAGTCTTTAAGGAAAGTATTATGTTAAAAATGTGTGCAATGTACATTGCATTTTCCTTTCTTTTTATCTCCCACGAACGCGGATTTATGTCAGACAAATGTTTTAATTTAGCCAGTGAGGCAGAAAGCGTTTCCAATAATCATCTTGTCACAACACTCTGACACGAGTGTCCAATCCCGCCAGAGAACAAAAATGTGTAATTATCGGCTCAAAATGATCATTTAAAGGATGCCTTATGCTATGATATTCATTCTAGCTGAATAGTGTGGGAGCACAGAATGAACGTGGTGCATTTAGTTATTCAATAATCCTATCGCAAAGTATTCGGAGGGAGCTGCACTAACTCCCATTTATGTCATAGTGAATTACGTCTCAATAGAACAAAAGAGCTGAGATACATCAAAATAACGTACAGGAACATGCAGCAAGGTTGGCCTGACTGCTTTCTTGCATCCATTTAATAGTGCTATTCGTCGCCTCTCAGTGAAAGGAAGAAGGTAAGGGTGGAATTCTGCAGTCTTGTGTGCATCAGCTCACTCGGCCTTTCTTGCCTGTTTTTCATTTCAAATGGTGTGGCTGAACTTTGAGAGGCCCGAAAGGCAGGTCAAGGGGGGAGAGATATAAGTCCTTTAATAATTTATTTAAGAGGTAGTGGGGAGGGTGGAGGGAGGCAGCCAAGGGGAACAAATAGTGTTTCTCCCAGAACCAGGACCTCTCTGACCCCAGGCTGACGTACCTGCAGCCCCAGCCCCATCGCATTAGCGAAATTCTTATTTGATGGCATTTTAATATTCTGCCTTGATGACTTTTTAGCAACATTTACTTTCCGAGGTCTCCCGCGCTTCCCCCGGAGGAAATGAAACATGTCAAAACCCATTACGAAAAAATCAAAATTTAAATACCTCGGCCGTGTTAGTGGTAATACACACGATCTGCACCGCTCAGAGGCAGGGGCGCACAAACACTCATCTGCTTGCCGGCTCGTAATGAGTCTGTTTGATGGGTAAGCGATTTGTGGGTCACCAAGCATACGTTACAGATCCAATTTAACCCTTGATTGCTTGTTCTCTGGAGGACCTGAGGAAATGTGTTATTGAAATTTAATACCAGATCATTTCTTTTTTTTTTTCTCCCCCTACCTCCCCTGTCATGCTGGCACAAAGGTGTACTAATATGCCTCCCACCTCCTGCAGCAGCCTGAAAAAGAGTGGAGGAGGCTGAAACGCAATGAAGAGGTGAAGAAGAAGGGAGAGAGAGAGGAAGAGAGAGAGAGAGGGAGAGAAATAGAGAGAGGGAGGGAGAGAGAGCAGGTGATGGAGAGAAACAAAGACAATTTTATGCATGAGCGCAAGCCCAGCCTCCTCCCGGGGTCTTGCTAAACACCAATCCAATTAGCCCCCGAAGACGCCACAGTGGTTTCCAACTCAATTGAGTTTTGGCTTTTCCGTCATGTGATTTATGACTTTTACAATGTTGTTATTTCAGTGGCAATGTGATCTGCATGCGAGCACTGAGGGGTAGGTATGACAGATACAGCCGTGCCGCAATTTCACAGACCTAAGGACTGCAGCTGGCATAGACAGATAGGACTGCCTGACAGTGGAAAAGAGTTAGTCCTCGTAAGAGCTTTGAGATGGCAGTATGTAAATGGCTTGCTGAGTCTTTATCCTCCAAGAGGGATCAGGTTAAAAGGGTGGTCTCTGCTGGGGCGTTACACTCTGAAGCGGTGACTCTGCCATGACACTCAACAGGATATGGGGGTGACAGTGGACAACAATGTGAGGAAGCAGCGGCGTTATTAAGTGGGCCTGGGCCTAATCTTTAACCTCACAATGTCAAAAGCAAAGGAAGTCAACCACCACTGAACAATTAGCCCAAGGCATTCTTATGCCTAGCTCTACCTCAGCTCAAGAAAATATGTGGTCAAGCACTCCCAACACAAACTTCACAATAACAAAGATGTTTTTAATAGTTTGATGATGATGCTAATAATAATAATAATAATAATAATAATAACAATAACAACAACAAGGAAATCCTGGACTCCACACAACGAATCTTCTTTCCTCTGTGTGCTACCTCCCTGGCTCTTTCCTTTACTTTCCTTTATTCCCGTTTCCTTTTTTCTGGAAAGTTCTAAGCACATCTGTTCTTTTGAAAGCCTCTCTCAATAAAACATCAAACACTTATAACATAGTTCTGTAGTGGAGGACTACAGAAAGTCGAGTCAGGAATATCTCTCTTGTTTCAGTATCCTTTCAGGCCTCTTTGATGATGAATCAAACAAAATGGAAAGTGTTCCTTTTCCTGCGCACATGCTTTCTTTTCCCCAACAAACCTTTTCGCTCAATTACTCTTTCTTGCCTTTTTGTTTCCAACCCCCTACAAAATGCCATTTGTTCTCTCAGTACTTCCCAGAGTTACTGTGCCTTTATGCCTAATGAATCAGTCCAAAGTGTGCAGCATTGACAGAAAAAGAGAGCATCTTTTCCACCACCGACTCATACAGTGATGTGGCTATCCCGAGCGTAAAGAAGACTTGAAAACACATTAACAGTGTTTGTACAGTTTTCATCTAGACCCAGGTGCCAGTCCTTGATTCTTTTGCTGTAGCCACTATTTTCTGAAGTAGCAGTGTTATTTCTGTGTTTCTAAGCCATTTGAGCTTTAAGTCTGAGGGGCCCAGAAGGGGAGCGTGGCTGTGATCCATGCTACAGAGATGGAGAGCAGGCTTAAAAAGTAGGGGCGCTAATTGAGAGCTCAAGCGAAGAGTCAGCGGGCTGGCTCGCTCCATTCACAGAGTGTTTGTCATTAGACCTTTCTGCCGAGGGAGACAGCGCCAGTGCCGTGCCGGGCCGCTCGTGTGTAACCAAGATTTATGCTAATGGGGCCCCCGCATATGCTTATTCCACATATCTACATTAAAGTTAATAGACTGTTACATTGCTTCTTAACCCCGGCTTCCATACATGATTACCTTTGCTGATTTCTTTGCAAAACGCCATATAAACACGGGGCAGGGATTTTTATCAACGTGTCAGTGGGTTTTGTTTCCGGTGACAGCCCAAGGTTCTCATAATCGTGGCGTAACTTTGGGGACTCTGCCATAAACGCCTGCCTGAAAAGGAGGGCCGGCCCTCACTTGAATGCCATAATGCTCCCCTAGCTGCCAAGCGAGCCTCTGGATTTATCACCATTCTATTGCCAACTGGGGATCTGTGCCATATACTGGTGAGGCCTAAGAGCATGTGTTTGTAATTGTAACAGTTGCTGTTGTGCCCACTCGTTCTTCATTTATAAATTCTCTTTTTCACATAAGCCAACATTAAACAATCGTCTCTGTGACATGGAACGTTTGCACCGTGCTAAGGCTGTGCAGTTTATCATCTATACCAGTATACTAGCATTGGTGTCACAACAATATTGCTTTTCAGTTTTTTGGCAGTATTCATAGATAACAAACTTAGCTAATTGCAAGAGGTTTGCTTCAGATTATAAAAGAACATTCAAAATATACAAAAGTAAATAAATGGTAAGTTTCTTTTTGGAAATGTGCTTGGCTAACGCGTTCAGTACTATAGTACATTTCTTTTGGTCAAATACTAGAAGAGCTGCAGAATAGAACAAGCTAACAAACTATATCAGGTTTGTGAGACACTATTTTAAAACAGTGTGCCAATACACACTAATGTTATTCAAGCTTAATTAAATAATTTCATTAACTTACATATCATCTGATATAGTAATATATTTGGAAAATATCATGATACTGAATCTTAAGAACATCGCCCAGCAAAAGGTGCTCTAGTTTGGGCTTCTAGTCACTCATGCTGGGACATCTGCCATAAAAGGTGAGCCTCTGGCACTGAGCCCTGTGCACTTTTGGGGACTGTTGAATGAGCTGACAATGGGCAAACACAGAGTAGATTCTGACAGGTTTTACAGCAAATATCAATAAAGGTCTAATAAAGAGGCAATTGGCTAATGAGGCCAATGTAGAAAAAGAAAGAAAATAAAAAGAAAGAGAAAGCAAGAGAGAGAGAGACGTAGGAGACAGCAGGAGTGCATGCCGAGCTGGGCAAAGTTTTCCCTGATGTTGAATAGGCCCCTGGTACAAGTGGTAGCAGCTTCAGGAACCCACCCCCACCACCCAGAATCCACTTTGCCAGGCTCTTGACTTACAAATTGCTGCTTTAGGGTTGGCTTCATTGTAGCAGCTTTCTTGGGACTCGGAGAGTAAGGGAAAAAAACAGGGGAGGGGGGCACGGTGAAACAAGCACAGACAGAACACTTACTTTCCCCACGCAATACAGTAAAGCAGGGCTTTGGCTAACAGTCGGCACATTGTTTCCACTCGTCCCTCAGAGAGACTGACCACAGCGCTGTCAATAACCTCTCTCTTTCTCTACTCACTACCCTCCCCGTCTTTTCAGTCCACTTGGCTGGGTTTCAAATAAGCCAAGGAAAGGAAAAAAAGTTAAAATGCTTAGGACATAAGCCCCTCAATAGCTCTGCTTAATTCCTTCTTTAATATGTCAGACAAAAATATCAGGGCTCTTTAGCATGCCAATGAGCATGCTAAGAGAGAAGTGTTCCCAGTGGAGCGAGGACAGAGAAGAGAGACTCCATTCTGAAGAGCTACTGTTTGCACTGAGTGAAGGAGAGAATAGGTATGTGTTTCCCCAGAGCTTACTCTGGCCATCTCAGTGACAATCACACACACCCACAACTGTTCAGCTCACGTAATAGGCTCCAAGTTGCACAGTATCAAGGCCTCAGCTGTTGAATGAAATCCTGTTAAATAACCATTAATCACTAGAAAAACAAAACTAAGGGTTCCACTCTTCTTTAGTTAGACCCTCACTTGCCATCAAGCACTGTGGCTGACATTAAAGTATCATTGAGGAGGTACAAGCAATGTTACAAGTGCTACTTCATTCAGCAGCTCACAAAACATTAGCTAGATGAGTGCTCAAATAAAATATTTACTTGATCATTATTGTTTACATGTGCAATGTACTTCTTATAAGCACATTACTTGCATAATTGTTCTAAATTACATTTTCCAGCACATTGGCTTCAAGATGGATAATTAATTTCTGCATTTACTCATTTTCAATTCAGTTCCACAGTCAGAAATGGCTGAATCTAGCCCTGTTTTAAAGTCCAAAAATAACCAGAAAAAAAAAAAACAAATGCAAAGACAAATGCTAAAAAAGAGAAGCTCTTAACTGTCATACGCTGAGGAAATTCTGCACCCTTGTAACTCTCCTTAGGAGTGGCTAAGCTACAAAGATCAGTGCAAGGGCACGAAGCACATTCCTCAAAGTGACAAAGAACCCTGAGGTGACAGCTAAGGATCTCTTACACTTCATAATATCTGTGTTACCACAAGGAAAACACTAAAGAAGAGTGGTGTTTATGGGGGGTTGCCACAGAGAAAACCACTAATCTCCAAGAAGAAAACTCAGCCCAACTCAAGTGCGATAAACAGCACAAGATGTTCCACAGCTCTAACTGTTCAATGTTCTTGGATAAATTAGACAAAAGCTGAACAA
>JAILXH010241061.1:28212-48840 GCA_023558415.1 Piaractus mesopotamicus | reverse complement strand
TTTTTTTTTCCTCCCCCCGCCCCTTCCCTCTCTCTCTTAACTGTGTGTAACATAAAAATGTTCTGAATCTATCACTGTGACTCTGCTCCCCCCTCGATGCCAACACACAAAACAAGGGTCTTGTTTTGGGTGTCAGTAGGCTCATTGAGAAATTTAGCAGGCCACCAGCTTTGCAAGGCCAAAGGGTTTCCCACAATCGACTTCATTAATCTAGCATTTCCGCAACCCAGCCATGAGTTGGCGTTATATGAACCTGTCTTTCAAAACCGAGGCGCAGTGAAAGCAGCCTGACCTAACACCCGGCTGAACCCTGCCTGAGCCAAATCCCAAAGTTCACCCAGACGACAAAAAAAAGCCCTGTCTTTCTTTTTCCTCCCAAGTAGAAACACGGATCACCCCATGAACCTGAGAGAGAGAGGGAAAAAAGGGCTCCGGAAGATTCCTGTCGGTGTGTATTATCGGGATGTCACACGACACCTGCTGCCGTGTTCACTACCTTTCTCACCTCACCTGCTGGGCTGCATGCTTAGCTCCTGCTAGCTTTCATACGTGCCGTTCTCAGACAGGGAGAGGTCCAACAGTTCTCCAATAAAGGGATTAGTGTGCGTTGCCAAGCCGTTACGTCACATTCAGCCCTGGTTAAAAAGAGAGATCACTGTGACCTGCCAGGAAGTGTCAAAGCATTTTTCAACACAAACCGAAGGCGACAATGCATTCAACTCTAACAAAAGCACAGAAATTCTGCTGCTTCCACAGTTATTGAATCTTACAAGTATCCAACATATTCCATCACAGATAATGTCCGAGCAGGAAAATGTGCTGAAAATACCAAGTGTTCTTAAAACAGACAGGCTACAGGGTGTCCTTGCTTTGTTAGCTTGTCTTTTCACATTCTAACATAACTTGTGTTACTCTGCAGCTATAGTGCTTAGAGTTACAATTCCATGTAGAGCCCATTCAATGTCATGTATGAATTAAATGTTTTCCAATAAGTATTTTCAAGCTCAACTATAATTAGTATCATTAGGGTTTTCCTTTTTAAAATAAATGCTGTAGTAACATCACATCTTTGCCATGCTTTTACATTTACATTTACATCTGCTTCCATATCAACACTACATATCGCTGCTGTCAGAAGAAAACCTCATATCTCCATTTTTTCAGTTTTTGAGATAATTTGAAATGTTGCCCTATACATTGTGGGTAAACTGCATGAAGAATAGACCAAAAGAAATGACCCAGAATTACTTGGAAAAAAAATCTGGTTCCTTTGACTTACATTAAAAGTAAAGTCGGTTTTTCCTTCTCCTGTAAAGTTATAACTGTGGAGATACAAGGTTTTCTTCCAACAACAGCGATATATAAATTAATATATAACACTAGATTACCTAAATAGAGTATAACCTGTTAATCTATCTGTATCCTTGAGTTTTTCCCTTATTTATTATGACCCAAAAAAAAAAAGTACTCAAGTGACACCACGAAAAGTGAACATGATTTAAGACTTTAGAGGAAGTTCAAACGCTGCTAACGTTAAATTTTACTATTCAACACTGATATGCTATTGTTTTCTCCATTCTTGACAGGGTCCATCAAACATAACATATACACGCACAACAAAATATACAGAGTAAACGTGTTTCTTATCACAACGTCTGCAAAATAATTCAAGTTAGCTGATGGAAAATGGTGTTACAAGGTCTTAACCTTGCTAAGAGGGAGTGTGACAGCCAATTTTGCAAGGAATTTTCCTCCCCAACATATTCATTGTAATGGGGTTGTACTTCTGAGTGTTATCTGGTACAAAAAATATAATAAAAACACTGAGTTGGGAAAATACGTAAAATTTCAAAATAGCATGTCCGTCTGCCACTGGGAGTTAGAAAATAGCTAGGGTTAGCTAGCTAGCTAACGGCAAAAAATGGCTAGGCTAGCAACGGCAGCTAGTATGCTAGAGAAAATGTTCAGTTTTCTAATTAAAAATTTCACATCCAAATTCTAATTCATCTAGAGTGTAATGACGATTTGTTTACCGAATAAGCATTTATTCAGACAAAAAGTGGCAAAAACATTTCATTAACGTTACTACCGTTAGCTAGCCACAATGATAACGTTAGCTACCATCTTCAGGGTAACGTTATGCTTGTTCACGTTACAAACCCATGACGTTTTTTTTTATTTTTTTGGAACAACTAAAAAGTCAATATAACACGTTCTCTCACCTTGGGCACTTCTCGTCTTCCTTTAGAAATCTTATTACGACACAGCAATGCTGCACACATTTCCGTGGTCTGACGGCATCCAGAGAGGAAGAAGTTGGCGTCCATGTTTCTCAGGTTCTCTGAGGTAAACAGAGTGAACGTTGGAGCTCTAGGATTTCTGTCTCAGCCTTAGCCAGGTATGAGGTTTTCTTTATGGTTTGAGTCCAAAAATAAATGACATAAAGAACAATAAAACCTTGTATTTAATCATTCGAGTCCTCTTAACAGTACTCAGAGCGCGCTTACGAAATCATCATCAGACAAAGCTCCAATAAATACATGAAAATGTGAATTATACAGGTCATCCGCCAGCCGGTGGGACGATGTGTATTTTAATATCCAAAATATATACCAATATCTGTTAATGTATGTCATGGCTTAGCACCAAAATCCACATATCCAAAGATATGTGTGGTCAAGTCTTTTTACTGACAAGGAAATAGTCATTATTGATGTATGTTTTCAGATACATCAGACCCTGCTGAAAAAAAAAATCATAGAAACCATTAACGTTTTCTGGTGGAGTCCAATTCCCAGTAATGGTATTTTGTGTTTTCCTGTTTATGTCACAGTGGATTCTAATGGTTTAACAGGTGTTCTGTGACTGATTATAGGTGCATTTGGTTTCCTAATGGGATCTAAAGGTGTTCTGCAGGAAAGTAGTGGTCTATAATAGTAACCATTAAGTCAAATTACCATAAAAAAGCAAAATCATTGGGTTAAATCCTGATGGTTGGTCTTTTTTCAGCAGGGGAGTCATAGTCAGGGGAAGTGGGGGTG
Organism: Piaractus mesopotamicus; assembly: GCA_023558415.1. Lineage (NCBI taxonomy): Eukaryota > Metazoa > Chordata > Actinopteri > Characiformes > Serrasalmidae > Piaractus > Piaractus mesopotamicus. The sequence goes on along the minus strand of JAILXH010241061.1, from coordinate 45,799 downwards.
CTGAGGGGGCTGCAGTAGCCCCAGATTTCAGAAGCAGTTACAGTTATATTATAGAGATCTTTTTTAATAATTTGAGCATAGCAAATACTCGAGTGCTTGTTTTAGTGAGGAGTTTGTATTTTTGATCTTTATTTATATATTTTCAAAATCTGCAGTAGCCCTGCAGTGTTTAAGTTAACAATGTATTCTCATTACAGCAAGTCAGATGGACGAACCATTAAAATCGTAAAACGTAATAATAACATTACCGTTACATCTCCAGCTCAGCACGAGTTCCAGCGTTAAATCTTACCGCATGACTGTGGACGTCAAAAGAGGTCACCGCCCCAAATATCAACAATCTGATTGGTCCACTTACTGAATTTGCATAAAGTTCTTCCAGAATCAGAGAGCAGAGAGAGGACGTGTGTCAGCGGTTTGATGTGTCAGTTATATGCATAGATGGTTATAGACCACTGTAGTCGTGTCGTCATTTTGTAGTCGTGGCCATGTTCTTATGCCCATATTAGGAACTGCGGGTCTAAGCTCCATTTCTTTATGGCCAGAATAAATGGGGTTTTCGAAAAGTCGCCTCTATCGCACACTGTGTCAAATAAAAATGTTCAGAACCCGATACGTTTTGTGCTGTGTACATTCTTCTCTTGAATACCACTGGATCCTGTGAATTGCGAGGTCGTTATAAACGTGCTGCAAATTCATAGACCCTTTGAAAACACAGAAAGCACTTTCATCAAAATGAAGACACCGACGCTACATTTCATAAACGCGCTGCAAATACCAAAAACCTTTCCTTAAACCATTATTAATTGCAGGATTTAAATATATCTTATGATTTTATAAATGTGTAAATGTAGTGCATTAACTGCCCTCAAAATAATACATACTTTCCATTTAAAGTGAAGAGCCAATGATATTTAGATATCTAACACACAGTGAATGACCAAAATTAGTAGGCTAATTAGTGTAGCATCAGTCCTTACTTCTATTTGGGTCACACTGGCTAATGTCCTAATTTATCATGGACTTTTTAAAACGTGCTCACTTACTGAAATTTTCTACAAACACATGAATCGTTATAAAAAATATTAACTTCGTAGGATGGACTAGACTTTTAAATGATTCCACTAAGGTTTGAGGAAACTAGAGGAGTGAACAACTAATTTAACTGTCAGTTGTGGAGGTTCTTAGCTGCTTTTACCAAACATTCTGAATACGCAGCGTTACTTTAGAGACTAGGAGGGCAGACCCTGCCGACAACGGTAAAGTATTCCATTTCATTGCCTCAGTGGGCCTTCGGCTGGATGTGGAGTGCGTTCAACAGCACTTCGGTTCATGCATTAGAAACAGCGCAGAACCACTATATGCGGTTTTCCCTACAATTGCATAGATTTCGAAATCTGAGCCAGCACAACATTTGGCCCATTTCTGACCCTGAATACAACTGCTTTACCATTCTCAGTGGATAGTGTAATGCTTAATATGGTTTACCTATATATGTGAGTCTCTGCCTCAGGACAGTACAATTTAATTCTTAAATATGTGACACTTTTATATATGCAGTATTGAACACTGCTTGTCAAATGACATGTTTTGTTGATTTTCTAAGTAAAAATAAGTTAGCACATCCTCTACAAGAAGCAAAGTTATTTAATTATTTGTTAATACATTTTCTGGGTTTAACATGTTTGAAAAAAATAAACATAATATAAAATGTGCCATAACTTTTGTGTAGGCCACATTTTATGTTTTTTTTTCCTCCAAAATATTGACTTCAGCAACTAAACAGTATTTCCATTTCATTAAATTGTGCAGACCTGTGTTCTCTGTAGAAGATGTGTAACTTATTTTCACTTAGAAAATCAACAAATGTTTGCATATGACTGTAGGGCATCTAGATTAAAATATATGCATATGTCAATATATTAAAATATACGCATTCAATATATATAATAGTGTTTACACTTATGTACATATGTCAGAACTATATGTACATATATCAAAACTGACATAAAATGTAAACATATGTCCTTTGTATTTTTGGCAGGACAGCAATATTTCCAAATATTTTTCTTTTTTGTCCATGTATATGTCAGTTTGACATGAATGTGTCAAACTGACATGTATACACACATCATTTCCCTACAGTAAAGCAAACTGCAGAATCATATTAGAGTAAATATGGTGGAAAACAGTCATCACACTGGTATTGAGACGTTTAATTGCCATGGAGTCTGAACTGGATCTCTTGGAGAGGGACAGCGTGAGAGAGAGACAGAAAGAGAGAAAGACACATGGTAAGAATGGCCATCCAGACCTCTAGGGCCAAATATTACTACATCACACTGCGGGACACTTATCTCCTGATACATCTCTCCCCTGAGAGGATTTTACACTCCAGCTAACAGCAGGATTCAGAGGTATACCAGGTGCACGACCTCAGGGTTAGTGAAATCTACAACCACGCAGGATAAGCATTCTCACTTAGAGGAGAGACAGAGAGAGAGAAAGGGGAAAAAACTCACAAAGACCCCCTCTATCACAGTCACACAAACACATGGATACGCACAACACACACACACACACACATACACACTCTAATCTCTGTCATCTAAAGAGGATGATCTAATTTCAAGGCCCATCTAAAAAAACGGCCTGTTTTAATGCAACTTGTGTGGTCTTCTATTCTTAAGTATCTTTTCCTCGCCACAAATTTGTAGCAGAGGATGGGGCCGATCATATGTCTTCTCAGGTGAAGGCTGACATCCAAACAAACCGGAGGTTTTAGCTTTTCGGCCATGCTCTCATGACCTCTCCCGACTTCAAGCAGGCTCCATCCCAGTGTTCGTTCAGGTATAAACGGACTTGATTTAGGAAATTTGCGGTGGTTTTCCTTGAAAGTGATACCAGAGGGGACTAGTAAGATGTGCTGACTCTCTCAATTCCCCTCCTGGATAAAGCAAGCGAGTGAACCGGGCCAAAGGCCAAGTAAGTGAGTGGTCCAGGCCAAAGGCCATTGTAATCTCCCTAAATGGAGAGAACATACCTGCACTTAGTCAGCAAATTTCATTGTGTTCGCTCTTCTGTCCTGCTTGTTTTTTTCTTTTTTTTCAGAACGAGGTGTGAAAATATCATTCCACATCTCAGAGGGGAAGCTTCCTCCACTATCCTCAAAGCGGCCCATCCCGTCCCCCCAATTGTTCTTCGCGTGATCATATAAAAAGATTCGGGAAGCGTTGTCGTTTTTTGTCCATGTTGTTGTTGTTGGTGTTTTTCCTGCGTTGAACAATGGGCTTCCGGGCCAGGGTCCCCTAACGGGCCAGCGGACCCCGCTTAGCGGGCCTCCACCCCCCATCCCACCCCAGCTATCTCTCTTTCCCCATCTGGCCCAGGCCCACTTCCCCAGCCAGAGGGCCATTGTGTGAGGCCGGGCAGCACGCGCACGGCCGCAGCTAGTCCAAACACGCTCCGCTCGTTCTCTGGAGGCCCGCCAAAGCAGCCGTTCCTGCTTCTTCCCAGAGGTGAAGCCTGTGGATCAATTAAAGAGACCTGTCATAAAACTTGGCAGGCCGGAGTTATGCAGTCAATCCAGACAGAATCCCCATACTGGACGGGATTTTTTTTTTCCCTCAGTTCTGTGACGTATTTTCAGCATCATGACCCTGACAATAATAAATATTTTATTCCAATATATTTCACATATATAGCGACTTTTTAAAATTAACTTACATGCTGTAAAACATGATTAAAAAGAAGCAAAATTTAAAGTGAATGGAAAAAAGATGAGAAAATTAGCAACATACAAAATACAGCCAAGAATGAAGTAAAATACAAAAGAGAGAAAAGAGCGACAAATCAGTATGTAAATGTGTGGGTGTGAATTCTGGCTTTATTTCTCTATGTGCCCCTGATGGGTTCTGTTTGATGGGTTGGCAGGCATGCGTTTGTGTGTGCGTTTCTCACTGTCCACCCGCAGGAAGGAGGCCTGCAGTATGTGTGTGTATTGCTGACCCACCCCCCTCTGGCCAGGGGGAAACTGTTCCTGAGCGTCGGTCTCTTTGTGGCACGCTAATCGAGCTTTCCTGTCAGCCGGCGCGGGCCGTCCCAGTGCACGCGGCGCTACGTGAGACAGGCGGACTCCAGTGCTCCGCCGGGAAGTTCTGGGATCAGCAGATAACAGCTCCGCTCCCACCTCTGACACACTGCCTCTGGGCGGCCTAACACTCTCTTTATCCCTCACTGGCACTCTGTCCACTCTCTCTCTCTCTCTCTCTCTCCCCCTCTGGCTATCTCACGTTTTCTCTCTACTGTATAACCCCTTCCTCTCTTTCTCTGTCCAAATGCAGTCCACGTAGGGGTCACTGTATCCTCAAATTTCAGTGTCTCTGTCAGCTTGCCCACTCATCCTCATGAGAAGCATTGTGTTCGCTGCTAGTGTGTTCTATAAGCTCATAATGAGCTCAGTCATTGGGGTTTTTGAAGAGGAGCCTATTGTCGCAAATTATCACCACAGGACATAAGACTCAGATTTGTCACATCTAATAAAAGGAACTTAATATTTCCACAGTTGAAGTTATAACCCGGTGGTGGATCGTCTGAGCATAAAACAGTTTCAGTTCAACACTGAAACTGATATGTAAGCATCAGTGGTGGGGAGAGTAGCCTAAAGCCATACTCAAGTATGGTAAAAATATTGTGGGGGCTGCAACTTTCTCTGGTTCGCAGAAGGGGCTCTAGAGGCACAGTATACACAGCTATACCGCATGTCCCACCCCATCCACCACAGGGACATTAAATATTGTCATTTATGTAGTTAATGTAAAAGTGTCTTAGATTAAAATGCTTGGGAAAGAGAATTTACAGTTGATTCTATGATTGCAAATTGGCTTGGCCATTTCCACCACCATGCTTTACAGTTGGGATGAGGTTCTTCTCATCAAATGCAGTCTTTGGTTTTCACCAAACATGGCTTCTGGTACTGTAGCCAAACAGGATTTTCTGGGATGGCCTGGCCTGGACAAGTTGGCAGTGAGTTTACATTTTGTCCACTTATAGATGATCTTCAGTCATCACTTGTAGATTATTCAAACCACTTTCCTGATTCCTAGGCATCTATAACCTTCTTTCTGAATGCCTCAGAGAGGTCTTTCAAACTAGGCATGATGATACCATACACTCCAACAACAGCAAACCAGACCAGATATCTGACATTAAATTAAACAAGTTCCTCCAAAATATACGAAGAAGTGATATACATATATTATGGCAAGCCAAACAGGAAATATTTAAAGAACACTGATATATATATAGAATGAGCATTGATATATATTGAATGAAAGTCACTGCTGAAGGGCTTGAGGCTGGCTAACAAAAACTGTGCCTCAATAAATGGGCATTAACAAACTCCAGGTGGAGCTTAAAGGAATTCTTATAAAGTGACCAGTACGTATACAGAGTGATCCTTTGGGCAGAGTCATCTGAGAGTGGCTGATGTATGATGTGAAGATACAGATGGGTGGATCTTTAATATGTACATAATTTGATATGGTGCAGAAGAAGAGTCAGATGAGGCCATAAGTTCTGTTTGAAAAAATGCTCTTTTATTGAGAGCAACGGAAAACAATGCTACTTGAAAAACAACTGAAACTTGAGGTAGGTCACTCCTAGCCCTACTCTTTCTTCTGATGGTTACCAAACACAAACGCACTATAACTAACCCTGAGCTGGGCACAAAATAACACAGTAAACACATACACACACTGCAACTAAAGAACAACATTAAATAACAATGTAAACAGTCTGTTCAGCAGGTGGGGGAGGGCCAAGGCTACAACACACACAATCTCAAAAGTCCCTCTCTGTCTAAATGAAGCATTTTATAAATTATAGTATTCATTTTTTAATGTTTGATAACAGAAATTTCAATGTTCTATCCATATATATCGAAGTTCTTTCAATATATATCAATGTTCATTATATTCATATATATATAATGAATATTGATATATATGGAAAAAACAAAAAAAAGTTGGTTTACATGAATCAACATTCATTCAATATATATTCAATGTTCATTCCATATATATCAAAGTTCATTCCATATTTATCAGTTATCTTTATCTACCAACATTGTTTAGGTGAAGCCTGGATATCTGTATCTCCAAATATGCTAAAAAAAAGTCTAAACTTTTCACAGGGTGTACTTACTTCTTCACATGACTCTAGCTAGCAACTTACTGGCTAACTAGCTTGCAAGAATATTTTCCAGCTAATGTAGACGGCCAGTGTTATATGTTCCTAAAGTCAACAGCTAACATGTTTCTATTTAAATCACAAGATTAAGCTAGCTAACTAATTCACATAAAAACTTTGCCTACGTTGCCAATGTTCTTAATGTCTCTCTTCATATGAATATGTAATGAAGGAGTTAAGCCTGAGGCAATATCAGCACTTAAAAATGGTATGGCCTGCTGTATGGGTGTTCAAATTTGTATTACATGTGTCTTTTTAGCACAGATGGGGAAACACATTTTAGTGTTTACTATTTAAATTATTTTACTGCCCCAGGCCATGTTATAATTGTATTTGTAGCATCCAGATTACAACAGCTGGAAAATAAGAGTAGACGTCCCCTACCTAGCAGTTTCTCGCAAAATCGTTAGCTAACTTTAAAAGAGTGCCTTGACTTAAGCTCACTATCTTGTCACACTTGCACCAAAAGAGGTGGTCCACACGGGTGTCAGTTAGTGGTCAATCACTGCTCTCTTTCTCCAAAAGTTTTCTATTTTTGTATGGCATTTTATCTCTGCTCAGTAGTGTGTGGTCAATAATTGGAACAGACTCCACTCCCTCCCTCTGGAAAAGCTGCTACAGAGTCACTGCTACAGCGTGTCCTGCAAAACCGTACAGCTCTATTCAAATCTAATCGGATTATGGTGCTATCTGTGAGAAGTGGTCTCCAAGGACCACCCCTCCCTTCCTTATATTTGAAATCTTTTTTTTAAAAAAAGCATTTTAACAAATGTCTTTATCTGTTTAAATTTTAAGGTTACTGAAGCATTCATGGATTTGTCATGAGGGATTCTTCAAGGACTTCACAATCTTACTGGCTCTACAATAAGATGCATATCAAATTTTGTAGAAAAAAAAAAAAAAATGAATGGAAGTTCTGTCCTCTTTGAGTGCCTCTGTTTGGAGAATTACAGGAAAGAAGAAGAATGCAGAGCTAATTATTTCAGACTGAAGCACGAATGACAATGACCGTGCCCTCATCGTGATAGGAAGCCATGATAGGTGGGAAGACGCAAAGCCCACAGCAAGGCCACTTCAGAACATTTCACACAGAAAAAAAAATGTTCTGATTGGAATCGAGCAGAAGCGTAATGAGGCTGTCGATTGAGAGGCTGCGTACGTACAAACTTTTTTGTAATGATGACTGATGCACACTAAAAATGAATAACAACAGAAAATGGACAACTGAAAGTGTTTCTCAGCATTTTGTAGGTAGCCTTGATGACCACCTCACACCACTCTTTTACTTTATTAGTTTTCTTTTTGTTTTGTTTCGTCTTTTTTTAATTCTCCCTGCTGTCCCCAGATTATCCACAGCAGTTGGAGTTTTTTTTCTCTACACAATTCCATACGCAGTCCCATAATTTAACTGTTCCTTCACATGGCGGTATGGCATCTTGGAATATCCCGTCTTTTTGTATGTTTTTTCTCCTTTAACTGAACTGAAGGGAAAGACCCCTACAAGCACAAGAAAACCGTTACTAAACATCAGTGTATGATGCATATTTTTCTTCATTCTTTTTGATTGACAATAAGGCTGTGCAATATGGCAAAAAACATAACATCATGATACTTGACAACATCTTCACTGTATGTATCATGGTATTTCATTTGTTGGAATTGTTTTGCAAACAGTCTGGAATGGACAAAGTGCACCAGCAATACAGCAGAGCCATGTTTAAAAAAAGGTTATAGTACAATGATTGTTGTTTTTTTTTTCAGGACAGTTCAAAGAACTTTTAAACATAAATTAATAAAATAAGAGCATGGTAAAATGGGTTATGGGATATTAGTTTTTATGCAATTATACACAAATTGCCATTTACAAGCCCTCTAAAATTAATCTAAATATGTCTTTTTTAATACATGCAGTTGTTTGATGTTCTAGGATAAAGCAGTTCAACGAAGGAAAGTCATGTGAGGCAGAGCGTTACTGTGACTTCATCACAGGTAAAGGGTCTTCTTAGGCACAATACAAAGTAGCGTTTAATGCAGAAATCTTCACCTTATAGGCAGTTTTTGCCCACCAAATTACCACCACAATTATAATGCTAACTTTCAGTAGTGCCTCAATGTGATTTCCTGTATTGACTTAGCATCGAGCTAATGGTGCTGCACATTCATCTTCTACTCATAAGGTTTAATACTGCTTAAAGCAGATCTACCAAAAAACTCAGGCAAGTAACATAATCTTTACTTTTTGCTTTTTGTAGTTTTACAGTGAATTCATCAGTAAATACTTTAGTTCAAAGCCTAAAGGTACATTCACCCTGTCACAGCAAACTTGTGTTGCATATCGCCCTGTGCAGTGGCAAGATTTGACTTTGTCATCGCTCAAGGCAGAAAACCACTGGAGGAACAGATTCAGTTATGATTCAAGAGAACCTGAAATACATACCATATGTTTTAGTATCCTACCGTGACAAGAAATTTCAAGGTCAGTGCAACATAAGTCAAAATTCAACACATTCGAACTTTGGCCTAAGTGTGCCACAGCATTGTGTTTATGTAGCTCCACGCAGGGCAGTAAAAACAATTACGTTTGTAGTAAATGGACACGTGAGAACGTGAACAAACCTTAACACTGAACATTAATGGAGGAGTGGTTTAGCCTATTAGCAATCTTTTAGCATGTTTAGCCTACTATCTTTTAGCCTAGTCATTAACAAAATAAGTTTAAACAAATTTTTAAAAAGCCAGGATCTTACTTCATCTATCAATACACTCATGTAGTTGAAGTATAACAGCACAATGACTTTCAGTGACTTGGTGCATTAATACAGAATTCAGTCGTCACAGGCATGCATATATCAAGTTTTTCACACTGGCTTCAAACATGGCCAGTGTAAAATACTTTATATATGCATACCAAACACATTTTAGCACTGGAATTATTCGTTTTATAAGTACTGATGATATCCACGGTATGCTCAGAAAAGTATTCTGTAACGTAATTTACCAAGATAATGATTACATATTGTCATATTGCCCAGTTTGTATTCTGTGGACTGTGGTCTGTTGTAGGCCCACTCCTTTCACACAGAGGCCAGTGCGAAGAGGGCACCTCCAAACTCCCCCTTTAAACACATTTGTTGGGAAGGAGCTGGCCATCTCCCTGTCTCCCCTGGTCATTATATCGCCCCCGCCTTCTCCACACACCTTTATAAATGTCAGACAGGAATACATTTTATTTGAACAGATATCACCCTGGAAAATGGGGAGCTGGGAGAGCGAAGGAAAAAATGGACAAAGAAAAGTTTTTTTCACCTACACACGCGCTTCCACTAATATGATTTGTCGGGCAAATTGTGCCATTAATCTGTTTCTGTTTGACAGCGTGAGTGAGAGGTGGTGGAAATAAGAACCCAGAGAGCAGAAGGGGGGGCGAGGGCCCACTCCCCATCTCTCTCTTTGTGGTCGGAGAGAGGCCAAGCCAACGGCCCTCTTCCTTTAAGGTAAACATTTATTACTTCAGGGCTGCCCGGCGAGCTGGAGGCAGTCACTTCACAGGGCTGTAAATGTCATCTTCCCTTTGACACGTGGCTGACAAATGAGCCCTGGCTGGGGTGGCCTAAGAGATCCATCGGCCTCCTCCTCCTTCTCTTGGGCTGGACAGGAGAAAGTGAGCTCTGCTGACCAAAGATCAGAGCCTGGCCAGAGACCGCTGCATTACCTCATTCCACACGCTTCTCAACTCCTTGACAGGTGAATGAGATTTGCCTCTGACACTCCGAGGTGGAAAGGGATTAGTTTTGCAGCAGCATGACATATAAAACTGTCCGAATTATTCATTCTGCTTACCTTGAGCATTGTCGCCTCAGTTGAGTATAGGTTTGCATTTCGTCTGTTGTCACCGCGGGCTTCATAACCCGACTGGGCTGTGTAATTTTAAGTGATAAGTAGAAGGCGAGTTGACAGGTGTGGCGCGTTTTTAATCTTGAGCCTGGCCTACTTTAGCTTTGAGTGCCGTCAACTAATCACGCCACAATTTTGTTTGCTTATTAGTCTGTTTACTTCAATGTCAAGTTGAGGTGAAATCCTGGCTCCTCCAATCAGGTGATTGATGGCCCTTGAAAGAATTAGCAGGTGTGTAATTGTCCCCCGGCCATTGCTTCCTTCCTTTGTTTGTCGACGGCTACTGTTTTCGGAGGCACGCCGCACAGCTCCCTCAGAGGTCGAGGTGCCGGGAAAAGTTTGCGGCGGTGTAATGGGCCTGGCACGGCGCAGCTTGCTGTGGGTTTTGACCCAGACCAGAACGCAAGCCGTCAGCCCGAGCGGAGGCACTCTGGCAACTGTCTTTCAGCGCCATTAATCAGCCGTGCCGAGCAGTGTCTTCCCTCCAGATGGGGAAGCTCTCCAAAACCCAAGAAAAATAAGCAGGCTAATTAATTCTTATCGGCACAGGGCAATTAGATGGAGAGCTGGAGAGAGAGAGAGAAAGGGAGAGAGAGCAGGAGAGAGAGTGGGGGGAAAAAAATTATGTCACCTTTAGCCAGACACTACACTTTGTAATATATTAGCACGTCTGAGCGAGGTTTGGGCGAGGGCCTGTATTTCAAGCTTCGGCTTCAGGACAGAAGGAAAGGAGGTGAGAGAGGAAGACACCACAGATAGAGGTTAATGAATGATAAAGAGGCGAATGCACTCTGGGATCAAACTCCTGTCTGTGACTTTCAGGGCCCTGCAATCAAAGCCCCACAAATACCCAGACTGCTGTATCTCCTTCCTCTCATTTCTGCTCAGTCACTATTACCATGATATATGCTTTGTTCATTGCCAAACCATCTTGGATTGTTCCGTTCATTTCTGAGGAGTGGACCCAGAATTATCCATTGCCTTTCCCATAATTCGGTGCTCTCTGGATTGTATGTGGGAAAAGTTTTGCCATTCAGTTACAACATTGTAAGTTTGCAGCTGTGTTTAGAAACACTTACACTGTTGTACTAGTATGACATACTAGTATCTATACAAATGGACAACAGTACACATAATATTTTAGCTATGCAATGTACTTTTGTCTATTGTTATAGATACACAGTGTCAGAAAACACATAAGCAAGTTTATTTGAGATTACACAAAGGGTCACTCTGGCCAAAATGGAAAATGTAACCATTCATCTGTTGTAAACCTGCTTGCCTCCTTCAGTGGTGGCACAATATTTTTTAGAGTGAGATTTTTTGGATTTAAAGAATAGGAAAACCCCCTTCTGATGATATATCTTTCTTTCATAGTTCCTGGTATTAACCAGGTAAGTGTGTGGTACAAAATTCAATGTACTACATAATTATTTGAGTAACATGATGGTAAGTTCCAGAGCAGTCTATATTACACTAAACTAAACAAAATCACACTGAAATGCAAAGGTTTTAGCTGTTATCTGGATAAGCATGTGATACAAACTCCACAGTACTGCATAATTATTTTGGGTAGAAAGTACAGGGTAGGTGAGACATAAAAAGATGAGATATGACAATAGTAAAAAGAGTCTTATGCATTACATATCTGTCTAATACCTATAAATGAAACTGAGTCCTTTATCAGCTTAATATCTAGAACCTGTTAGTCATTTCAGTGTAATTTAGTTAGACTGTCTTGGTACTTATCAGCATTTTATCCTAAATAATTACGCAGTACTTTGGAGAGCATACCCCACCCTTACACACTTAATATCTAGAACCTGTTAGTCGTTTCAGTGTAATTTAATTAAACTGTCTAAAAATTCAGAGCATCACGTTGTCCAAGTTAATTATCTTGGAGTTTGTGCTTCACACTTACCTGGTTAATACCTAGAACTCAGTGCACTGTGAAAGAAAACATTACTGTATATTAAAAGTGGGAGGAACTTTAACTGTAACTGCTTTGAGTGGATATACAGAATCAGGCTGTTTGTAATGTTGAGGGATGCAATTCTGCACTATAAAATATGACATGACGAAACATCTCAAAGGCTAGTTTTAGGCTGTAAAAGCCTGATGCAGTTTAAGGCAGGCAAGTGATGATTTAGGCATGCAGTTTGATGCTAATTGGTGGGGTATAAACTTCCAGTACCTGTTTCCTACATTAATGTCAGACTGTAAACATATTCTTAGCTGGTGGTCTGCATTTGGAGAAAAAATGTAAGAATTGTGTGTAAATTTCATTTTTCTCTGAACTATCACTTTAGGATAATGCTCTGCACTCCACAGCACCTTGAGTTCAAGACAGTGCTAAGAAGTGAGCAGTATATGATCTGATGTATTGGAATAGCTAATGGTTTATTAGATTACTAGCATTAATTTACACATGCTATGACAAGGCCCGTCTACGCTTACGTATGCCGAATTACCTTTTGTGATAATGTAGGTTACAGTCATTAGGATGCGCCATTTGGGCGTGTTACATTCAGAATGAATCATCTAGGCCTTATTACAACAATGCAATGCACTTTTCAACAGTCTTCCCTAAGGATTTCATATGTGGATATGCTTTGGCCTAGATAGAAGAAATTTGCTTTTGGACAGAATCATTTAAGCCAGAAATTGCATTTGCATCGTGTGTAATCAATAAAAAAAAATCCCAAAGGACTCCGCAGCTTCTTCTATTCTGGATATACTCCTACTAATTAGCACCACACTGTTCACCCAGATAAACTGTTAGCAATGGAAATAGTCATTTTAATTCAACAAAATTTTAAAAAATTAGGAACTATTACAGTAATGTATATACCCCACATCTATATGGCAGTAATATAACAAAGCACATTGTGTTTACATCAGGTTTCCTGTTCTTTCATTATGTGCGTGAGCTTACTGTCTACAGCAATGGTTGTGGTGCAGTTTTATTCTGCTGACTTCTGATAAACAGATAAAATATTAAAAATAGTGCAAAGTCAAACGTAGTGCAACTGTACTATGAACGAAGTCTACTATAAACAAAGGCTAAATATGTAAACAAAAGTTGAACTGAATTCACCTGCAAATATAGAGTAGAGTTATATAAGTCTTACTTGCTGGTGGTTTGAGATGCAATGCCTTAGTCCAAATATCTCTACAGATAACACACTTTATTTACAGTCGTATGCAAAAGTTTAAACACTCCCAGTCAAATGACACATTTTGTTGATTTTCTAAGCGAAACTTGGATAAATATGGCATTTTTAATTAATTTAACATTTTGCCGACTTTAACATATTGGCAGTAATGCATCTTGTGTTTTATGTTCTTGTTTTTGTCCAATATGTTAAACTTAGCAAACAAAAAGAAACTGTGGACTAAAATCATATTTTACCATATTTGACCAGGGGTGTTAAAACTTTTGTGTGCAACCGTAAATTCTTGTAATCACACCACAGTTCCTAACTTAATAAGAATTCAGCAACATTAATTTCGAATGTGAGCAGTGCAGTGCAACAACTGTATGTACAACAGCTGATTGGTCATCAAAAACACAGTGCTGATACCTGGAAGCCTTGCAGTCCAGCAGCTCAGAAGGGAATTCTTTTCGAGGCTTTTCAAAGAATGCAGCCATCATGAAAGAATTCAGTGATTGTCATTTACATTTTAAACAGTCCAAAGCCTACAGGGTCAGGCAGCGTATTTGTATGTTAGTTCTGGTTTCAAAGCATAAATTACTCATTACACTGAGTGAAGACATGTCACATTCATGGCTCTGGAATTGACTTCAGGTAGTGACTTGATAATCAAGCTGTTTTTTTAAATAACTAAAGCTTAGGAGTTGAATCACTGAAGCTCATATAGTCTCTTTTTTTATTTTAATCTTATGATTCATGGTCTGTGCTAGCTAAAGTTATCCTGTAGTACAGTTGGGCGATATTGCAAAAACGAAACATGACACTTAAAGACATTTTCATTATACACAAGGCATATCACAATATTAGATACAGCGCACTAGTGAGACATTTGAAATCAACCATCAAAAAGTTCTGGGCACAATTAAATATATTCATCATTTCACACACTGAGCTACTATAAACCCAATTTAACAGGACTAAATATGCTCTCTTTGTAATGAAACATGCAGTCACTCTTCTTTAAGTACTGACAGTATCCACAATATACTCCAGAAAAGTATCATCATATTGCCCACCTCTATCTTATAGTTATCCCTGAGAGTACTCTGTAATAGCAATACAGATAAAGTCTTTGGTCTTTCAGGTGTTCAATAGAGTCTGTTCACAATGTTTATACAGTTGGAGTGAATACATATTTTATAAAACCAATATAGACAGTTTGAAATGCAAAGTGCCACACAGCACGTAAACAACAGCATGTACACTACATGGCCAAAAGTATGTGGACACCTGACTATCGCTCTTATATGACCTTAAATGGGTGTTCATGCATCTCATTCCAAAATCATGGGCACTAATATGAAGTTACCATTTCATGATGCTCTGATTCACAGTTCTTTGCTGATGTTGCTTCCAGAGGCAGTTTGGAACTGTGTACTGATGCAACAGAGGGCTGATGATTTTTAAGTGCTACAAGCTTAATCATTCTGCAGCCCCACTCTGTATGCTTGCATGGTCTTTTGCTTCATGGCTGGGCTGTTGTTGCTCTTAGATGTTTCCATTTCACAATGATAGCACTTACAGTTGACCGGGGCAGATCTAGCACGGCAGAAATTTTACTGACTTGTGGCAGAGGGGGCATCCTCTAACAGTGCCACGTTTAAAGTCACTGAGCTCTTCAGTACAATCCTTTCTACTGCAGATGTTTGTCTTTGGAGATTGCAGAGATGGCTGTGTGTTTGATTTTATACAACTGTTAGCAAAGAATGTGGCTGAAACACCTAAACTCAGTAATTAGGAGGGATGGCCGCACACTTTTGGCCAAAGTAATATGCTTTACCTTTTTGCGATGGTGAAGTAGTGTTACGATGATAGTATACAGAACATTTCCTTTAGATAGTGTAAAGTAGTATGCAAAAGTGAAAATAAGTTAACACATTACCAGCAAGAAACACACGTCTGCACATTTTAATGCCCAATTACTGTTTATTTGATGAATTTAATACTGGTGGGGTGGGGGAGAAACATAAAATGTGGCCTGTGAAAAAGTTCTGGCACATTTTTTTCAATATGTTAAACTTAGCAAATAAATAGAAATTATGCACTAACATTTGAAGCAAGTTTCACTTACAAAAGCAACAAAACATACTTTGACCAGGGGTGTTAAAACTTTTGTATTCAACTGTAAATTCTTTAATCATATTAAAGGTACTGACTTAAGTAGGATTCAGTTATTTTCATTAGTCAGTTGTCTCTAATAGAGCAATATTAATTTTATAGGATGCATTTCAAACATAAATTTCCTCTATATAGATTATCTGTGCCAGTCCTTGTACTGTAATTTGTGCTGACATTTTTTCTATCATTATTAAGTATCAGCAATACCTTTGGGAAAAATGAATAAAGCTGTCCTTTCCCTATATGTATAAATATAATCATTTTGGTGCCGGCTGAGGATCTACAGTGGTGTGAAAAAGTGTTTGCCCCCTTCCTGATTTCTTATTCTTTTGCATGTTTGTCACACTTAAATGTTTCAGATCACCAAACAAATTTAAATATTAGACAAATATAACACAAGTAAACACAAAATGCAGTTTATAAATGAAGTTCTTTATTATTAAGGGAAAAAGAAATCCAAACCTACAGGGCCCTGTGTGAAAAAGTAAAAGTATTAGTAACCACCTAATAACTGGTTGGGCCACCCTTAGCAGCAACAAATGCAATCAAGCGTTTGCAATAACTAGCAATGAGTCTTTTATAGCGCCGTGGAGGAATTTTGGCCTATTCATCTTTGCAGAATTGTTGTAATTCAGCCACATTGGAGGGTTTCCGAGCATGAACCGCCTTTTAAGGTCATGCCACAGCATCTCAATCAGATTCAGATCAGGACTTTGACTAGGCCACTCCAAAGTCTTAATTTTGTTTTTCTTAAGCCATTCAGAGGTGGACTTGCTGGTGTGTTTTGGATCATTGTCCTACTGCAGAACCCAAGTGCGCTTCAGCTTGAGGTCACAAACAGATGGCCGGACATTCTCCTTCAGAATTTTTTGGTAGACAGCAGAATTCATGGTTCCATTTACCACAGCAAGTCTTCCAGGTCCCAGACCATCACACTACCACCACCATATTTTACTGTTGGTATGATGTTCCTTTTCTGAAATGCTTTGTTACTTCTACACCAGATGTATTGGGACATACACCTTCCAAAAAGTTCAACTTTTGTCTCGTCAGTCCACAGAGTATTCTCCCAAAAGTCTTGGGGATCATCAAGATGTTTTCTGGCAAAACTGAGACGAGCCTTTATGTTCTTTTTGCTCAGCAGTGGTTTTCGTCTTGGAACTCTGCCGTGCAGGCCATTTTTGCCCAGTCTCTTTCTTATGGTGGAGTCATGAACACTGACCTTAACTGAGGCAAGTGGGGCCTGCAGTTCTTTGGATGTTGTTGTGGGGTCTTTTGTGACCTCTTGGATGAGTCGTCGCTGCGCTCTTAGGGTGATTTTGGTCGGCCACTTTTTCACACAGGGCCCTGTAGGTTTCGATTTCTTTTTCCCTTAATAATAAAGACCTTCATCTATAAACTGCATTTTGAGTTATCTTTGTCTAATATTTAAATTTGTTTGGTGATCTGAAACATTTAAGTGTGACAAACATGCAAAACAATAAGAAATCAGGAAGCGGGCAAACACTTTTTCACACCACTGTAACTGATCTTTCAATAATGGTAATTTGTCTGTTGATGTTCATTGGTTCCAAAATTCCCATATTTCCTGAAGGTTGATCAGAAGATTATTATTACTATGTCTTCACTGAATAATAAAAATGGATGTATGTCATTTGGTTTATATTTAGTTGACATTTTAAAATGAAGTTTTAGAGAAGTAAAGACAGTGAAGTAAATCACCATCATTTGCTTTCAAAAGTTGCAATGCAAAGTTGGACTAAGACTATAATATAATAATAATTAATATTATTTTTAGGCTATAATTAGTTAATGTTATATTTTGCAAAATGTTTTAACATATAAGCACTAGTGACCACTGTGACAGCCTGAAGGTAGATGAGGACATTGTTGAAGAGTTGTTTCTTTTTTTTTTATTTGGCATATTCAGAGGAACAGTAAGTTAAACCCATACTCAACTGTAAAGTATTGTTTCCTCATGACTGAAGCAGAGGTAAAAGTAGGCTTTCAAAAAACAGCTTGAGAAAAAGCATAGCTTTGCATATCCAGCATCAGCATAGGAACTGAAGTTTGACAGGTGGGATGGGATGGGATTAGTAAATAAATGTAAA
>JAILXH010241023.1:21665-38517 GCA_023558415.1 Piaractus mesopotamicus | reverse complement strand
TTTTTTTTAGACTTGATTCCGTTTTAAATTATGCCTTTCACTGAGATACAATGAAAGATTCCTTCATGAGATGTCTTTTGAGGATAAGGCTGACGAAAAGCACAATGCACTTAGACATTCCTGGAGTGACATAAGTTACCACAATCCAAATCCGCAAAACACGTCCATATACAAGCATGAATTCTTTCCCCTGTCTCCACCCAGCACACCCACTAGTTGGGCACACTCAGATGTTACACAATACACCCACTTGAACTTCAACATGTGTGGTGCCATTTATTATAGAATTACAATTGTGTTATTGCAGAAGCTAAACATAGTGCACATATGAGGTGTTCTGATGAGTCATGTGCAACAAACCTGGTATTTCACAAACAGTCTCCTGGTATTTGGGTACCAAGATTCTGCACACCACAGTCTACATAGGACATCTTATCTCCAAAAAGGCAAACCAAAGGGCTTCAGTGCTGCTGATCAGAAATGGTCAAGGGACATGCAGAACAGCTATTAACACAAGGAAATCAAAGGCTCATTAGAACCAGGGAGAAGAGTCCAACAATCCGTAATGGAGTTCTGAGTTGGAGTGCTCTTTAGAAACAAAACAGAAAAAATAAAAAAAAATAAAAGACATACAAAATGAAAGACACTCCACCAAAGCCAAGAGGACTGGGGTTGAAAGGTAAGCATGGTGCAATCTCAGCAGAGGTTTTGGCAAGTGTGTGTGAGCATCTGAGCAGCACTAGGCAGGGTGCTTCACACACTCCATACCAGACATTCCAGAGGAAGGAGGGTTGGCTATGGGTGCTGATCCCAGAACAGTGTGTCAAACTCAACAGACCACTACAGCCACTAACTCACCAGCGAGAGGAGGTAAATTCTAGTTTGTGCTCATCGAGACAAAAATGGACTGAGGAATTTCATTGAAGCCTGATTAAGACTTCTCACACAAAAACAATTAAATTGCATCAACTTTTAAGACCTACCTACAGCATATGCAATGTTACATAAAGCTGTTCTACACAGAGCTGTCAGTTCATGAGGTTCTCCTACCACTGTCAGGTGCATCCACATATATATTTGTAGGTATGCAATTACTGACTGTAGCTCTACTCCTATCTGCTATGTCAATCATACTCAAGGCACTTGCATGGTATATGTACCTCATCAAATGTCTAATAAGTGTGGTTATAAGGTTGGGGTACCTAACCAAAAGGCAATTAATTGTACACTTTCACGCTAGTGATGGGCCTAACAACCCTAGAAAGATCATCAACATCTTAAGTCTTAATAAGGTCCATCCCGAGTGGTAAATGGCAACAACAACGGCACTGTGTCAGATATCAGGAATGTTCCAGAGAGTAGGTGAGACCCGATTTCACCCTTTTGTGGCATTGGCCCAGATTGGCCTGTCTTTAATACGTCCTGCCTCTGGCAACAGTCATCTAATCATGCCAAAGATCTTGGCGCTGATTTCTCCCGAAAATGCACAGAATGTTCAGAGATGCAAGGCTGTCAGAGGTAGGCCTGAGGGCCTCAATTAAGACAGGGCTATGAGTTTAAAAACAGCCAAGAGTGCAGGTAACGGCTCTCTTTCACACACAGAAGACACTGAAAGAATTTCAGCTAATGTGATCTGACACATACCTCTAATCCTGTTCACAAATGAAACACTAGCACAAGGATAAAGCCCTAAGGGAGAGAGGAATACAGAGTGACACTGTCTTCTGTCCAGCGGTGCAAGAGAATCAAGGATTACTTTTGAGAGTCCAGCTATAAGATTAATTTTCAATCTGACATTAGAATAAAGGACAAACATACGGCATCAGGAAACATGCTCTCCAGAGGGATCTGTCCAACTAAGCCTGAGCCTTGTCATAGCAGCAGTCAGGACAACTTAATACGTGTTCCATGTGCAGTACACTTCAAATTAAAGTGATAAGGTCACAGAGACATAGAGGGAAAAATGGACTAGCCCACTGACATAAAATTCACTATTAAAACAAGAAAGAATGCAGTATTATCTTTCAGTTAAAGGCAACAGGCATCACATCTGGAACTATGTTTTAAAGGGAAACATGGTATGTTTGTAGATATATAGCTCTTATGTCTAGGGAACATTGTCAAGGATTGAGCATGTTTCAACTCTAAAAAAGAATAAATAAATAAAAGGATGGAAGGAAGGAATGATGAAGGCAAGAATGAAAAAGAATAGAAGAAAGAACACTTTAAAACCCCTGCACCTTTAAAATTAGAAAAAAAAACATTTGATAATCCAAGTCAGGGTATTTATATCTTTGCCTTTTTTTGGTCAGTTCTAATGACCAACACATTTAATTCAGAAATTAGCTATAACTGTGCATCAACAAGGCAGATCAAAAGTTGTAACTTTCATTTGCCCTAAAAGGAAATAAAACTGTCATCTTATGGTCATTCATATGATAATTTTACAGGAGAATACCAAGCAGCAATACACTGGAAAACCACCAGAAAGCCCCCTTAAAATGATCATATAAATGTAGAATACATGGCTCTTATAGCATTTAAACATGCTTTATGTAGAAAAGCTTCACAAGTACAGTATTTTCATTCTCATGATGGGAGGCAATACCACCACCCAACTACTTCATCTGAGGCAAACATGAACACTTCAGTAATTTCTATCTCCATTCAAATGACTGTATGTCCCAAAACAAAAATTAATGGTAAATTCTCTCATACATTCTAAATAGTGGGATCGCAGTTGGAGCACTGGAAGAGTAATGGCCTCATCTCTAGCTGCCATCTCTGGTGTCAGCTCTCATGAGTTAATAGTGGAGATGAGAGCGGATAGGAAAAAAATATCTGCACTTTTCTGACAGGGAAGAAAGGAGAGCTTTCACAGGTCCATGTATCATTAAGCAATTGAGAAAGCTAATTAGAGCTAGTGGTGGTGGGGGTGAGGGGGTGGAGATCTCGCACCTAATTATTGCCATAGCAACTGCATCTCTCATATATGAGGTCTGCAAAAGAATGCCAGTCTCCACTGGAGCAGACAAACCTTGAAACAGAGTAAGAGAGACACCTAGTGCAACAAACCTGAAATGCAGAGGTGGTACAATGCTAATAAACAAAACTGTGGAAATCTGAATGCTTCCAAGTCAAACCAGACAATTATAACTAAACAGAAAGCATAATTGCATTTCAGAGAATCACCTATTGAATTGATGCATAGGTAACTGAGGTAAGAACCATTTATTTAGAAAATAAGCATGTTTCCAAATACTCTTACATCCTCTTGTAACAACTGCCAAGACAAAATGCATGATTATATCAGCATCCGTTTACTGTTCATGTACAGAAAGCAAACTGTTATCAAACGTGTGTTCCAGTTTGGCAAAGATGTGTAAATTATTACATTACAAAAGAAATATTAAGTGCAATATAATACGCTCCACTATTACAGCATGACATTTTCCAGTGATCTCATCTCTTTGTTCCAAATGATTCCGAGCTTCCAGCTTGAGGAGGGGGATCACAGTTTCTATTACTATAACTAGCTATCAAAGATGTGAAGACATCATCAGGTTTGGCAATTTGGGATTTATCCATGTGCAAACTGCAACAGGTCTGCATACTGTCTAGCACTGATTAAATCTGGTTCAGATGGATTCAGTCAGGATGGCTCTTAGCACCTACATGAGCCTTTTGGGGTCAATCTTCTCCAGGTGTACGAGGGGCTTGAGCTGCTCTGCAAAGCTGCGCATGTCCTCAGACACTGTGTCCTGTCCTGCTGGTGCTAACACACTAAGTTCCACTAGGTAGGACAGAGACAACGGTTCAGTGTTGTCTGTGTTACCAGGCACAAGCACCCGGGACAGTTTACTCACAACCACTTTGAGCGCACCTTTGCGGAAAATATGCCCTTTGGCCACAAACTCATGGTCCATTCGAAAGCCCATTTCGTTAAGGAAGTCTGGCAGGCTGTGAGACGCAGCAACATCCACACAGTTCCGTACCAGTGCATGGCGACTCTTGTCTCCCACCTCCGGCTGGCCAAGGTAACGCAGGTGCCAGGGAGCAGTGGGGTGAGCAAGAGAGCGCCTGGCTCGGAGGATGAACGGGTTTCCCTGCTGACCTTTGAGAAGGTAGACTAGTTCATGGTCTGCAAAGCTCTCCGGTTCCATGTTGTCACACAGACCTCTCAGACGATGGAGGAGACTGTCCAAGGACTGGTCCAGTACACTGCCTGTAGTAAGAAGTGCAGAGTATTACTGTTTGTAAACACAGAAAACAGTAATTAAGTTATCTTATATATTTTCATGGCGATTAATAAATAAATAAATAATTTACCTTGCAGCAAATACTCCATCATGTTTATCGTGCCCCCCGTAACGGGCATAACGGTGACTGGTGGAGCCTCCATTGCTCACCAGTGGAAAAACAATACCGTAACTTACAAAAACTGTGTGAAAAATGAAACACAACAGTAAACAAGAGAATAACGTTGCTCTAAATTAGGCCTTAGCAGGGTGTCTGTAGTTTAACTCAGCTAGCCTGATAATGACGACTGGAAGCTAGCTGGTTAATATTATTCTACAAAGTGACGAACAAAAGTCAATTCTAAACTAAAATGCTCATCTTTGTGTTCCAGAGATTTAAAACAGTCGTTGTTTTGTGTCTGTATGGACCAGTCTGCACCACAGAGGCTGAAAACTTCAACACCGTGTTTGTGGATGGCAAGGCCGCACCGAGACTCTCACTTACTTTCCAACAAGTAAATAAGCAAAACAAGTGAGCGACTAACTGTTACATGGCAACCACGCTGAATATATAACAAAGAGAGGGAGGAGTGGGTAGAAGTCTATAAACTCGTAGTTCCTTCACTAACTCACCGACTCTACACGGCTTTCCTGCTCCTCAGTCGGCTAAGCTGCTAGCTCTTTCATTCTGCAGCCGCTGCCACTGCGCATGCTCAGTCGACGTCCGGGTTGCCAGGCCCTTTGAAATCCAACTCGAACAACGTTCTGTTGCTGTGTTTTATTCCAGCTGCTCCGATTTCATTGAATAGAAGTTTTACTGAAACCTTAGTAAAACCACTGTAAAGTTTTAAAAAAACGTTTAACATTTAATGAATGATTTTCATGGTGAAGCTGGCAAGTGGAGCGCAGATGTAGCCAGAAAGAGGAGACATAGGTTGCCGTTCGAATTATTAAATTATCATTAAATTAGCAAATTAACACAGATTCTTCTGACACTCTCTCTCTCTTTTGAAATATCTTTTTCTTTAATTAATTACGCTAAAATGCGGATGCATTTGTGCTTTTAGAAAGGATTGTGCTCTGGCCGCACATTCAGAGAGATGAATTCATGAGAGATGAATGCTGATTGAGGAGGTCTAACATACAGATGGCGCTAAGTGTTCATTCTCCACCAACTTGCCCTGAACACCCAGCAGCTTTTTGAGGAACAGTCTTGTCAACAAGCAGTACATGAAATCATCTTGAATCTTGAAGATACATCATTTTGAGACTGATGCAAGAACATTATAAAAGATTAGCTTATTTCTAGACATTTTTACTCAAGTAATTTTATTAAGTGAAATTATCTCACTACACTGAGGGACCATTTTGCTTGTTTAAATATGCTTAAAACAAGTGATCTGCCAATATAGTGACAAAATTTTGGCACAGAGTAACGCAGAAGTAAACTAATATGTAATGAAATCACCTTTTTTCAGGAAGTAATAACATAACCCCATTACCTTTCAAGAGACGTAATTAGTAACTTAAGTTACTAATTATCCCAGCACTGCAGCTGTCTTTACCAACATGAAAGCCAGCATTATGTACAGTCCGCTGAGCCTGCGCAGCGCTCTGCTCTGACTGAAAAAAACGTTAGCTCTGCGAGCGCAGCAACAAATCTTTTGCTTTCCTCCCTCTTTTTGCATTTCTCTGTTGCACTTGGATAACTATATTTGATTTTCCCTCCTAAAACCCAAAAGAATCACACCAAAGAAGCTCCTCTCCATCATAGACCCTGTTTACATCGGGTCACTTCGTGTGACTGGTACCTGGATTCTATTCTGATAGCCACATGCGTTTACACTTGGTAGGCAAACGCGACTTTTAAATGCGTCTTGGGTTTACACATGCATTTTTATGTGGCTTGGCCTCATCCATATATAATCCTGATACTTAAGACACATGAAGTGACCAGGTGTAAACAGTGTCTATCACTTAATTGCCCTTTTCATACCAGCCTGTCTTTACGCAATTGCATCAATACGTAACAACATGCAACAGACCCAATAATATTATAACTAAGGAGCTAGGATGCATCGAACTTGCTGAAAAGAATTACTCCTAGCATATTTCCATGTACAGACTGAGGGAAGACGCAAAGAAGTCAGAACGGTAGCAAAGGGCTACAATATTTTCGTGTGCCCCTTGGCTCATGGGGGCCCTAGGTGGCAACATTTGCCTAGTGCTAAGTAGCCCTTGTCAAAATAGTCAATGTGTAGCCCTTGTCAATAAACACGACAATGTTCATTATTTTAAAAATGCACACTGATAAAAAGGCTGTTTATAGGATGTTAAATAAATTGCCCAAAGCACATTAAAAATTTTGGCTGAAATCATGACAAATCTTAATTCATATAGATTCATTCCTTAATAAAGACTTTAAAGACAGTAACGACAATACTAGGTGTACCATGAGTTCAGGTAGCCAATGGCTTACCTATAAACAAATGGCTTCCCTATAATCCACTACATATTAACTCATAAAACTGATCAACTAACTGGATATTAACATTGACATAATTTTAGGTTTGAATAATAAAAACACACAATATTTCATGCTAGAAGTCCAATTAGCATCATCAAAAGAGCATTGTTTGTTAGTTTTACTGAATTTTGGAAACTTTCCAACGTAATTTGTGTTATGATGCTTGGCTGAACTTTCTTTTCCATGCCCCCTCATGTGACTATGTGGTTATACAGAGCGAGGGTCAAAAACAAAAGGGGGGAAAAGTGGCTACATCGCACCTTGGCTAACAAGCGGATCATAAACATATCAAAAAACAGTACATGGTCCAAAAGGGAAAACACCCAAATCACATAAAGTAGTTATATATGTAAAAGTAAAATGAGTAAGAGGTTTTTGCTTCCATTTTCAACATCACTGTTGCCAGTAGAAGTGAAATTGTCAACACAATGTTCTCATGCATAGAGCCTCGTGCATAGAGCCTCTTTGAAGTGCACTGCTAAGTGCAAGGTGTGGAACGTGTGAATAATATCAGTCCCCTCCGCGCTGTAAAATAACCCATCGTGTGCAGTGTCATGACTGAAGGCGTTGTGATTAATTACATAAGGGTGATATTACTCTCAACATTTATTTATGGATATATATGTAATATGTACACCTATAATCCTGCATAGGCTGACACCACTTACACAATGGCAGCTATAGAGTAGGTGAAGCTAAAAACGTGCACATTTTCAGCCTCACCTACTCTATAGCTGCCATTGTGCAAGTGGCGTCAGCCTTTATTGGTCTCTTTGGTGAGTGACCTGTTACTGACCACAGGGCAGAATGCTTTTAACATCTATCAACAAATGCTATATAAACAAAGGATAAACTAGTCTAGTTTGGCTGTTTATTGTGTGCACGTTCCCTTTCCATGAAAGACTGCTTAATTAGTGATACTCCAAAGGCAGTGATTTCTAGGTGGATATTGTACATAAGACTTGAGTCTCTGAGCAGTTCAGTGGTAGAACAAAGACTTATGTATTTGATAGGCACAGAGTTTCAGTATCTATTCTAACCATTAAGTACTTTACATTCTCATCACATTTCACGTAAAGACATTCTACACTGCAGACATTCTACAACTACATAACGTCTTTGAAAAAGGACTAGTCAAGCTCTTCAGCACTAATGCTAGCTAGACGAACATATGTCTTATTCATTTTTTATATTCTATAGGCAAACACTGTGGTCCTGATGGTCACTGTCCTACATGCTGTATTTTAGTGTTTTCCTGTATTAAAGACCTAATTGTCAAGCTCTAAGCTGACGTGAGGATGTTTGAGCAGGAAAACACTAAAATGTGGAGGACAGAGTTAATTCAGAGCCAGAGTATTAGCCTATAGAACAACAGCTAGCGTGACTTCTCCTTTAGGCAAAAGGCGGCTTATTTACATGAGGTTTGTGTAATAAATAAAAAATATATAAAAATCTAAATTATAAAATGTATTTATTTATTCATCACTACATAATTCAATATGTTATTTTAGTAGTTTTAATGTCACTATTATCCTTAAATGTGGAAAATGATCCAAATGAAAAATAAAAAGGCAGTGCTCACTGTGTGGGTATTGTACTCAAGACACATAAAACGTCCATAAGAAGGTGTGTTAAAATATCACCATTTTTTCTTTGCTTTTTCAAAAACAAACGAACAAGCAAATCATAATTAAAGCTATTATGATTTGTCACAGTAGAAGCATCAAGTTTAAAGCCAGGGCAGGCTAGGATAAGCTAAATTGTTTAGCAGAATCCGAATATCTTTTCTAATATCAAGCACTGAATGTTGGCAGAGTAATACTGGCACAGTCCAAGAGTGTTCAGAGACCGGCACAGACCATTGTGGTGCTCAGTGAGGCGACTGTGTCAGAGGTACAATGACACTTTCTTTTAACTGGCCTTGAACTTGACACTAGCTGGATACTAGAAAAATGCATGCATGTTCAGTAGCTGAAATTCATGCAGTCTGTTACTGTGCTCAGTTTCAAAAAGTACAACTGAGTGAAACCACCTTCAAACATTACTATAAGCAAAAAGAAACAATGAAGTGATTCTTAAGTTGCTTAGATCAAATTGATTGAATCAAAAGCATTAATCAGAATGTTACTGCTCCCAGAATCTCTTAAATGGAGCTGTGACCCCAAAAAGTAGGACTGTCAAACAATTCAAATAATTAACTGTGATTAATCACATTGTTTTGTGTTGTCCATTATGATTAATCACATTTGTCTTATTTGCTCAAATTTGACCCAAGGAAAGATGTTTTACTATTTAAATAAAGCAGTGCATTTTATTATAACTATATGTGTCGACAAAATAAGTTTCAATGATTCAACAACATTATTTCCATTGTCACAGGCCACACATGGGCTTGAAAATCGTGTGCTTTCAATAGGGAGAACACAGTTTCCAATTTTAATCACTAACATCCAGTAAGATCAGCAGTGTCTACATGTTTCAGCTTCCCATGACTGTAGTCCTCTCGCTCTCATATCGCAACAGAGTCGGCTGCTCACTTGGTTTATCCATAGTTCTCCTGAGAGCGTTGTTCAGTGTGGTCTGCTGAAGGCGTCCTCCACTGCTTACATTACTGATAGTACTGATATTGCATCAGGGATGTGTTTGCTCACTTCAGGCCAGATGACCTGCTGTTCTTCCTACACTTTAATTTGGCTGTACACACATTCATTATCAGATGTGCTGGCATTCTGCTGTTGATGTCTGCCAACTTCCAGCATAGAATAAACCATCTGAGTCTGATCTTCATCCTGGAGAGATGGAACAAAAAAAATGATGTTTTTGATTACAGCGAAGAAACTCTGTGAAATGTTCATACTTGTCATACTTTTATGTTATACTTTTGCGTACAAAAACCCATTTTCATAATACGCTTACCCCTGAGCTCCTGGTCATGGTTTGACCACCTCTAGTAGAATTTCTGCCTGAAAAAGATTCAGCCATGCAAAATTAAAGATAAACACAAACAAAAACAAACTAATTTATGCTTCAAATGCATTGTTTTCTCACCTGTATTCACTTGCCGTCTGAAAACACACAGAATTATGGCAAGAGCTACAATGATGAGAGGAGCTGCTGTGCATGTGCTTATTAATGTAACTGCTTGTGAAGGGTTGCTGCCCACAGAAATGTATGCAGTGGTGTCTGAAATGCAGTACGACACAGTTTTACACGTTTAGACAAGATTCGTTCGGGCAGTTAGAAATATTCAGGGTTCTAGCAGCATCAGGTATTTTGATTACATTTAATTGTGCAAATGTCTATAAAGCATTTAGTAGTTTCAAGAATATTCACCTGATTGAGTGGTGGCTTCATCAGCAAGATGCAATTTGTCTGTTTCTACACTGCTACTATGCAGCCTGCAGATCACAGAACTCTTCGGCTTCTTTATGATCCCAGTAACTGAGATATTCCATTTATCTGCCACCACAGTGACTGGATTTCCCTCTGCACTGACATCCACATTACAGTACAGGGTGCAGTTTTGAGGAGTATCAGTCGATTCCACTGCTGTAACTGTGAGTGTGGGTAAAATTATGAATCGCACATATATTGATTAGAGTCTGATAAATGTTTTACAATATTTTACAATTCCATATAGACTGATATTCAGCTGTATGACAGATTATTACAGAACTGGATCTTCATATAGGTTTGGGCCACAGAGTCACTTGATTACATCATCTTGCATTAGACATTTTTTTTGCCATACACACATCTTATCATCATGCTATGTTCTTCTTCTTCTTCTTCTTCTTCTTCTTCTTCATGGATTTTACATGTTTTTGTTATTTTCACCATGGTGGTGTTTTGTATTCAGGTTTAAAAGTTATAAGCCTGGAGCAACAGATGCTATCAGGTGGTAAATACCAGCCCCTGAGCATCTTCTGATGCATGAAGCCATTTGAGTCCCCAGAAATGGGTGGCTCTTGTCTTATCTGAACTCTTTGTTCGTTACTGTATTAAACAGTCCATTTAAAATAGTGAAGGAGTTGTTTCAGTTGATAGCAATACACTTCTCGGGTCACAGAATAATTTTTTTTCAAGGCAGTAGGTTTGCATTTTTTCAAGTAAAGTCAACCAATTTAAGCTTACAGTGTATACTAATCAAGTACAAAAAGTATTCAATATTTTGTCCATAGATTATTGGACTGTACTAATTTGATTGGGAGAAGGTGTACAATAACTGTTGTTTATTGTGTCTTGGCCTTATGCTATACATAAGTATTTTTGAATATTTTAGAAAAGACAATAATTATTTAGTTTATTAAAGTTTATTAACTGTTAAATTGTCTATGCAACAATACTGACATATTTCTGTCTGTTGTAGAAAAGAATCATGGACATCTTTCATAAAGCAAATCATACTTACACTACTTGCATTTATATCAATCCATTATTAATGTAGGCTACGTTCTGTGATATTTAAGATCGAGTTCTTAGTAAAACTGATACTGATTGCACTCACCTGTAAGCACACACAGAGTCACCGAATAAACTGTAAGCCGTTTTCCAGTCAATGTTTCTCTCCAACAGCTGTACTTGCCCGCATGAGATGGCTGAACATTTGGAATGATCAGTAAAGTTTTATCTGTCGCTTCACTGTTTAAATCAGTGACAGCGTTTTCTCCATGTGCCTGAAATGTCCAGCCAACCTTCAGAGTGAGATTATGCAGACAATTATAACTCAGTCTGCCACCTTCAATGATAAAATGTGTCCTTGATGATGTAGAAGGTGTTTCTGCAAATAGAAAGAGTGTGATCAGTGTTTTCTGAAGAATTCATTTTTCATTCATCCATTTAGAACTTAGAAAGACCAGGGACTGATTTTTACTCACCATACTGAAGTAATAAGGAGATCTGTTCACCATCAGTACATCCGTTTGTGTGTGTACAGACTTGACAAGCATATATCCCTTCATCCAGTTCAGTGAAAGGACGGATTTCTAAATCAAAATTCTTCAGAATCTTTTTCCTGGACAACATTGTCCTGTTCTTTAAAATCAGGCCTTTACTTTCATGAACAATAGTCTGAAAGTTCTTGTTTTTTCCTTTGTACAACCACCTAGCAGTAGTGTGATCACCATAACCGTCACACGGTATCTTAACTGAGCTTCCTGCTGGCACAAACTGGACAGAGGCTATGCGACAATTCAGAAACAGAACAGAGAATAAGAAAAAAAATATGTTTTCTTGAAGAAAATGGTAGGAAAAAGTATTTTTCTGTCATAAAAATGTATGCTTCACTTTAAAATAAAAAGACAAACTAACAAAAAATGAAGAAAGAGATAAAACATTTCAACAATTTAGAAAACAGTATTTTTTACATTTTGAAGAAGTTGCGCTGGTTAGGTCTCACTTTATTTGGATGGTCGACTATAGATTACTATAGATTAACTACAGATGTTCAAACTTTTGAAATCTGTTGAAACTCATTTGAATCTAAACAGTGGTGGGGTTAGGGTTAGGATTAGAGCTGGGACCAGGGTAAGGGTTGGGTTTAGGTTTTAGGTTGAGGTAAAGGTTAGGTTTAGCATCAGAGCCAGGTTTAGAGTTAAAGAAAATTATGGCCGATTTAGTAGATATTTAGTAGAATGTAACTTGAAAGTAAATTACGTATCTACAAAGCATCGAAAGTGGACTATCTAAATAAAGTGTTACGGGTGGTTATTTTATAATATTATTAATAATTTCACAGAAAGGACAATTTTCAGCTTGCCAAATTCAATATGAATGTAGTATAAATATTTGATTGTTTTTCACATTTAAAAGTCACGGTATGTTTATCATCAATATAATACAGCATCAGTTAATTGGTGCATTCATATTAGTCAGTCTGCCTTAACGCAAACTTCTACATTCAAAAGCAATTATTGCAGACCTTCCAGTCATATGTACATTTCGGTTATCTATATCTGTGATCTATTCTTGTAATTAGAACTACCTAGTTTTAATTTTTTTGCTTTGTTGTAAGTGGATAAGCTTACTGCAGTAAGCTTAACAAATTCTATATAATCTTTATTACCTGATCTACTTAGGATCCCTATTAACAGAAATTGTTGTCTTTGTTTATTAAAAGATTATAGCTCCGTCACCTTCATGTTAGCTAAAAACATTTCATTTTTGCTGACCAAAAAGGCTATTGTACATAATTTATTTGATTCAAATATACAAATGTTGCAACAATGGCTATTAATATATTCTAATATTTTCGCCTTCTATCTATCTACCCATAAATCACAATAAATAAATGAGTTGTACTTACCATGTACGGAGTTAGGTGAATATGTTTTAATAGCAGGCAGGAGTAAGATAATGCAGAGGACTCTCCTCATGTTTAAAGCAGTCTGCTTTATATACAAACACACCTGACATCAAGAACAAAGCAAAGAAATAGACAAAGCAGGAAAACAAAAATAATCAGAATCAGAACTATTAGAATGTGTTAGTTTAGGGTTTAAAATACAACATAAACAGACCACTTTCTAATAGGCTAAACATAGTTAATTAAATCACATTTATGCCAATGTAAAAAGACGGTTGGTCTTACTTTTTTTGCAGCGACTGTGAGTGCAACTCTGAACACTTTTTGAGGTGCATTACTCAAAGGTCAGTTCAGTGTAGACAATGCAGACTTCCACTTCAAACGCCCATGTGTGACTAATGTTTGTTGGTGTAGCACCAGGCTTAACAACCACAGAGTGAGACGCGGCTCGCATGCACAGTTACAGCTCACATTTTGTGTGACTTACTAACCACTTGCAAGTACAAAAAACAGTGATGCAAAGACAGTTGTAAATTTACCCTTATAAGGACTTCAGCTTTTGAGTCTGCATAATGCATCAATAACAGTGTTACAATACACTGAATATTCGCTTACGGCTGCTGCTGAAATTGGCTAGTGAGATCGTCAATATATGAGCTGTTGAGGCCAGGACACCTGAACACTTTTAGAAACACACAAAATTACTTTTCTACTATTCTATCACTACCTACTTTCATTTTTTTTAAATAAAACATTTTTTTTAGATAAAATAGGAAACTACTATTATTATAGTTTACAGCTCTTTAAGCAACTACATTAAGTGATATGAAAAGCAGGCTAAGCAAAGTTAAATATATTTTTGACTGAGCAGCCAAAGTCAAAATAAAGCTTGAAAGATCTGTAAAATTAAAAGATTGGGTTTTTTTTTTATTTTTATTATTTTTTTTTTTTATTTTTTTTACAGTGTAGAAGTAAAACATGAACGAGAAACAAATACAAATAAAAGGCTACAAACCACAACATTTAAACACTTAACTAAACGGCACTGAATGTAATTTATGTCATTTTATGTTTAGTGAAATGTCTTATATGGGTCTGGAATAGATCACATCACATTTTTATGCTTCTAAACTGTGCAACACCAGTTGGGGTGCTGTATCTTTCTTTATGCTATCCTCTCTGTTTACATTAATTAATACTTTAGATTTTCATTTTATTGTATTATTTTACTTTTTGATTATCATAATAGAATTTTATCGTTTGTATAGCACTTTGAACTGCATGACAGGTGCTCTGTAAAATATTATTATTAATATTATGTAAATATTATTTGAATTATTATTGTTATTATTATTTTTTACATCTTCTCAAAGAAATATCTTCAGATTAACATGCAGATAGTTGTTTTATTCATAGATTTATTATTTTAATTTGTTGAATCTTTTGTCAGAACTGATGCTGCCCTCATCACAGTGCAGAGAGTATGGAACACAAACTCATGGTATTAGAGATAAGGTATTATTATTTTAGAGAATGAGATCTGTAAAATATTTCAGTAAGGGGTGATTACATCACTCAGCATTCAGACACATTGCTGAGGTGTTTTATTGTTGTGCTGTATTCCTCTGAACCTTTAACACAGCAAAATATGATTGAGCAATAAATAGAAAAGCATTCCTTTGCATATGTTTTATGCTTCTGAAGGCCAAAGTGTACTGAAAACAATGCTTTGGCCCTTCCAGTAGTTAGGCCACTTATTATATGTACAGTACTTTTACATTTATTCATTTGGCAGATGCTTTTGTCCAAAGTGGCTTGTGAATGAGTGTACAGTTTTGACAAGAGCCAGTTGCAAATTCGAGTGTCAACAAGGGCACACATTTAATCACACTCTTATTTAGTATTAAAAACAATAATAATAATAATAAGAAGAAGAATACAAAATGTAACAAAAGTAAAACTTGCAGTGTTCAGTACAGTACAGTAAACTAATACACCATCCACATGCCCTTCTTATGGCACCAATTGCTATTTTCAAATTCGCTGAATGCATAGAAACAGTGTAGGCGTCTGCAGTCGCTATTAACATCAGCTTAACTTTGATACAAATATCTATCAGTAGACCCACATCACTTAATGTGTATCACAAGGTCCATGTTTTCTTCATGAACTTCTTGTTTGGTTGTAAGAGCTAAAGAATGAATGCTCCAAAAGCAGTGACTACATACAGCCCACTTAAACCTTTTTTTTCTATCAAAAGCCGCATCTTTTTCCACTGAGGGTGAAACGGAGAGATAGAAGGGTGGTAACAGTAATTTTAGCTTGCTGTACATCATAAACAGTAAACTTTTAAATTGGCAGTCTAATTACATCCTACGAACCAATATGCTGCTAACAGTTCCTGGCAATATAAAGGGTTAACTATGCTATGACGTTTTTTTTTTTTTCATCTCTTGACCCATTTAGAGTGAAATGAAAGCATGAGCGCCTTTCCATTTTAGCAGCTGAAAACCAAATAACAGCACTCAAGTTTTAGATACTGTGAGTCACCTCACACGTGACATTGACAAAGGCTGCGGGATTTTCTCAGTTGGGACGTGATATGAGACTACAGTTTTCATGTCTGATGGAGCCTTCTGAACACTTCAGAGAAACTGAAAATAAAACAAACTGAATGAACAGAAAATAAAATGGTTTTCTGTGAATGATTTGGTCCAGTGCAATTTCTGCTGATTCTGTGCTCAGTGTACTTTTATTTGATCATTCAAAGTGACCTAGAGCAGGCATTTAAAAGAGATTTTCAAAATAAAATATCAAAATGAGAAATACTGAGCATACCGAGTACCTGATTACAGAGTAGCAAAAAGGCAAGTGTTAGAAAAACATTTCCAAACCAAAAATGCTGCTCATGCTGTCCATACAGAAAAACAATCTGACTCAGAAATCTGGCCACATTATCTTAGACTTTCAGATAGATCATTTTTACATGATCTTCAGTTTATCTTCATTATTTATACTTTTGGTCCTTAACGATATGTCACTGCAAAATTGTTTGCGTACTATTTGTTACACGAGACTGTTTTTTATTGATTGTTATGATGGATAACATTTTGAAGGGCCCATATCCTAGATTTATCTTGCTTTG
Organism: Piaractus mesopotamicus; assembly: GCA_023558415.1. Taxonomy (NCBI): domain Eukaryota; kingdom Metazoa; phylum Chordata; class Actinopteri; order Characiformes; family Serrasalmidae; genus Piaractus; species Piaractus mesopotamicus. Next base: position 22,303 of record JAILXH010241023.1, on the reverse strand, counting down.
TATTTTTGTTTCTGAGGTCCACTGCTAACATTTGTGTAGGTTTATGTACCAAAAAACAGTCATCATTCTTTTTTACATGACTTCTCCTTCAACCTCTCCTTATCCTAGGTATGTGTTCAGACTTTTTCTTTATTATTATTACGACTTTAAGAATGACTTCTGTAAATTGTCTCTGTCCTGTAGTGTGCGTCATTTAAAAAAAAAAAGCAACACTCCTTATAACCTCAAATTGAGTGGGTGGGGCTACAGGACTACAGACTGAAGAGGTGGATATACTGAATGTAAATGTGCTGGCTTTCGTGACATGACAAAAACAATGAATTCAAAACAGGCTGGTCTTGCAGCTTAGATCCATTTGGGACAATGTTTACATGCCATCATATGGGCCTTTTATGTGCAACGCAATACAAAAATCCAGATAATTCATGAGGATTAAACTTTTTCTTAGTTTCTTAGAACCTTAGTTTCAGAAGCAGCTGAGGCATTAGCCATTCTGAAGGCACAAAAGGTGAGCTGGCACATACAAAACAGAAGCATTCTCAAAGAAAACTGAGAAGCCAGCTTTTTAGCCCACTCTTTAGATCACTGTGCACAGTGTGAGCTCTCTCAGATCCCTCTGCTGTTACTTGAGTGGGCTA
>JAILXH010241023.1:10917-21206 GCA_023558415.1 Piaractus mesopotamicus | reverse complement strand
AGTTTCTCTCTTTCTGTTTTGTCTCCCTCCCATTCCCTCCCCTTCACAGTTCCCTCCCCTTCACAGTTCCCTCCCATTCAGTTTTTCTTCTCTCTCCTGTTCTCTCCCATTCACAGTCCTTCTCTCTCTGTCTTTCTCTCTCTCTCCCATTCGCAGTCCTTCTCGCGTCTCTCTCGCTCCCATTTGCAGTCCCCCCCACTCTCCCTCTCTCCCTCTCTCCCTCTCTCTGTTTTGTCTCTCTCCTATTCCCTCCCATTTACAGTTCTTGGCAACCACTCGACGCTGAAACAGCGAGTCATGGAGGTTTTCGATTATTTGGAGGATGTAACGAAAAGATACCTCGAGGCATTTCGCTTCTATCACGTTTTTGGGTTCGTATGTATAATCTACATTGCGATCACACTGACAAGAGTGGCTCTAAAAAGAAAGAGGTTGATGCGTGAATTCGAGCAGTTTCCAGGACCACCTGCGCACTGGCTGTTTGGAAACGTCAACGACGTAAGTTTCAGACCACTTGGCCTGATTTTCACTTCAGCGATACTCGTAAAAGAGAAGCACACGGACCTGCAGAGCGTGCAGAGTTTATATCGAGACAGTTGTTAAATTATGTCAGCAATCAAAGTTCAAATAAACTGTAATAACATTAGACAAAGTGAATATACGGATATAAAAGTCCAAATTGTGCTCTACACTTTTAAACGATGAAGGTTCCTAAATGGTTGTTGGCTTGGATACACGGTTCTTTGTGGAAACCTTTAACTGGTCACAGAACTTTTGCACTACGTGGAAACTTGCAGAAAAAGCTTCTTGGCAGGTTCTGTAAGGAACCAGCATTTGCATCGCTCAAAAAATTTCTAGCACCTTTATTATTAAGCATAGATATGTGAATGTCAGGAGCAACTTAGAGCACTGTTCACTTGCATGTTAGTGCAGAAAACATGTGCAGAGAGCTCGACAAAGCGATTGCATATCTGACCCTAAATCTATTTGGGTTTATTAAGTTACAGCTAGCATCTAAATGGGAAGGCTGCAATAGAAGCATATTGTAGAGTGATAGATTAGACACATGACTTGGGCATTGTTGAAATAGCATGGTGCAGCCTTAAGAATGCACTAGGGAGCCACTGGTTCACACACCACTGCCTTTAGTATCAAAAACATTTGTGCAAGATTGTTTTGTGTTACAGTTCATGCAGGATGGAACTGATTTGGAGAAGATAACCACGTGGGGAGAAAGCTATCCCTATGCCTTCCCCTTGTGGTTTGGCCCTACCCTTACAATTTTAAATATCCACCATCCAGCTTATGTGAAGACCATTCTGGCATCAACAGGTGCAAATCTGTTTGGCTATCTCTCAGATGGTTGCTTTAATTTAGATTTTTTACTATTTGATGAATTTATTGTTTATGCAGATCCTGTGTTTTGCTTTATTATTTCACAGAACCGAAGGATGACTTTGGATATAGATTTCTCACACCGTGGATAGGTAACCTCAAATAATAAGTGAAGGAGACTGAAGATATATCCTCACAAAGATGACACCTCAAGTTGTTTTGTTGTAAATCATGAGTAATCTCTCCCAGTCCTGGAGAGCTAGTGTCCAGCTCAGTTTGATGATTTTCCTGCTCAAACATTCCTGGTTCAGCTTACCTGTAAAATGCCAGGTTGAGCACCAAACTGTGCTGGACACCAGCTCTTCAAGACTGGCAGTGAACACCCCTGTTGTAAACGATCAGGTATAAAAATCTGTTATCTTTAGTTAATCCATACGTTTGCTGCATTGTCTTTGCAGGAGAAGGTTTGCTTGTGTCTGCAGGACAGAGATGGTTTCGCCACAGAAGACTCCTCACACCTGGCTTCCATTATGATATCTTGAAGCCTTATGTGAAACTAATGGCAGATTCTGGCAAAGTTATGTTGGTGAGTTAATATTTCATACTTTTATAACAGTCTGTTAATTTGTAACAAGTTAATCATCTATATGCTTGAATTATGCAACATCTGTGAGTTTTTAAAAATCTACCTCTCTCTCTTAGGACAAGTGGGAAGCCTATGCAAAAACAGAGGAGTCCTTTGAACTTTTTCAGCATGTTAGTCTTATGACACTGGATAGCATATTGAAATGTGCCTTTAGCTGCCACAGCAACTGTCAAACAGAGAGGTGGGTTAAAAGAAAAACAAAAGCCCCTCAATTTTACATCATACTTTACTTTTAAAAACAATAATTTCTCCATTCTACTTTCAGTGGATCCAACAAATATATACAGGCAGTGTATGAGCTGTGTGACCTGATAAACATCCGGTTCCGAATGCTTCCGTATCACAGTGATATCATCTTTCATCTCAGTCCACATGGCTACAGATATAGGAGGGCATGCAATATTGCACACAACCATACAGGTATGACTGAATGCATTCAATCTCAGACAGTTTCACACATACGGTGCCCTCCAAAATGGATGGTACCTTTGGAGAAGCTGAACAAAAATGGCAATGAAATCAGCTTGATCTTACACTGGCAAGTGAGAAACTGAACCTGATTCATTTATCAATAAATTAATCAAGTAAAAAGATATTATTTATGACATGTCTTTGTTTTTGCCACTCTTTTCTAAGTTTGCCAGTGTTTGCCTGAAACTAACATAGGTAGAGAGGAATACTAAAGGTTTATATTCTATGGACAAGTACCATCTTACTGTCAGTTTACCATCAACCTAACATAAGAATCTGATGTTTTCTTTTGTAGAGGAAGTCATAAGAAAGAGGAAAGCAGCATTAACTAATGAAAAGGAGCAGCAATTTTCTCAGAAGAAGAGAAATTTAGACTTTCTGGATATTCTTCTTTGTGCTCGAGTATGTTCCATCATTGTTATTAATAATGTTGAAAAGTCACTGTCATCTATAGAAAAGGGCATTTACCATATTAGTATCCATTTGAAGCTCAACCTTTGAGGTTTCTGCTGTCTTTTTTTTTCTTCTTTGTTTTGTCTCATTTTTATGCAACTACAGGTAGTATAGAGCTTCAAAAAGTTTAAAATAATTTATCATTGGGAGAAAAATCCAACCTAATCGTTACTAGTAAGTAAACATCTTTGGATATCACCAAAAGTTTTCAACCTGAATTATGAAAGAACAAAGTTATACATTTCTTGTCATTGATCCTGTTAAACTACATAAATACAATGAAGAAACAGACACACCTGCCTTATGTACAGCCTTATGTTCTGATTTGCAGGATGAGCAGCAACAGGGCTTGTCGGATGAAGACATTCGAGCAGAGGTGGACACTTTTATGTTTGAGGGACACGACACTACAGCTAGCGGCCTTGCGTGGATCCTGTATGCTTTGGCCAACAACCCTGAGCACCAGGAAAAGTGTAGAAACGAGATCCAGCAAGTGCTAAAGGGAAAGGACAGTATAGACTGGTACATAGCTTCTATAATATTGCTGTATTATTATTTACACATTACAGACTATAAGGTATTAGAAGTAATAAGGCTTGTAATTACACATCATTCAGTTTACATAGAAGAGTAGCTCCTAACACAGTCCTCCAAAGATACATGGGAAGTCCTCGGTGAATGCGTTGGGAACCTATTACTTGTCAGTCTAACCCTGCTTTTCTACTCTTAAAGGGGAATTCCACCGTTTTTTTAAAATTTCTGCATAATTCAGTCATTAAGATGTAAAGAAGGTCATTCAGATTAGTTTGATGGGATATCTAGAGAAATCTAATCTGATTCAGAATCTGCTTACATTGCTGGTCATAGAAACCAGATGCCCAAAGTGTTTAATGCCTCTAAACGCTACCTTACAGAAATATGCTACCTGAAATTAGGGATGCACCAATATGGGAAGTATGGGCAGACGCCGATATCTGATACATGAACATATCATTGCTGATACAGAAATATTTATAAAACGTAGAAATGGGGACTACATCTACGTCGATAAGCATTGTGGAAAAAATCTAAAACTTATTTCTATTCAGTTACAAATGCAGTAAAGTAAAATATAGACATTTTAGCACAGTAGCCCAGCATCACCCAAACATACTGCTCTTCTAGAGTACAATAAATATGTCATCTAATATCAGTTTGAAATATCAGTCATATTTGAACATCTGTCCAATGCTGATATTTTTTAAACTAATTTCTGCCAATACCAATATGATTCCGCTATCATTGTGCATCCTCACATGAAATGTTTATACATGCTTTGCTCGATGCTTTGAGATCAGGTTTTGGCCTAAAACGTTTTTTTTTTATTCATTAATGGTGGAGACATACATGCAGGATGTATATTTAAGGAAAAAAGTACCCAAAGACAACATATTTTTTCAGATTTACTACTATATTTTACCATTATCAACATTACATATGAAAAACTCACTGGCAAAACTCAAAAGCAAATAAAGTGCTAATATTTATGTTGTCGACATCAGCGCTTTTGGTTCTGCTGTAAAGAATAATGACTTGAGTTTCTGTACACTACACGATTTGATGTCAGACACTAAATAACTTAATTTATATCATAATGATTTAATTATGCAGAATTCCCCTTTAAGTATTTTACTGTCAAACATGTCCAAGCACATCTAATATTTACATCACACAGTACACACTTTACAAAGCGCTTGTCGTTTCCCAAGTTTTGACTTCTCAATACAACTGACTGCATGCTTTATTTGGGAGTAAACGTTGTTGTGTTTCTAGGTTTTGAGTGTTTAGCAGCTGTTTGACCTTGCTTAGCACCTACTGTCGCAGCTAATTTATGGGTGTGCAGGCTTTAATTTATGGGGGACGTACGGGTCAATAATGCTGGTGGTGCAGCCCATATAAGTAGCTGAGCCCCATGTTGGCTGTGATGATATATGGCAGCATGCCAGCATTTTGTGAAACTTTTTTGTTTGTTTGTTCAAAAAAATGTGAAAATGCATGGGGTTTACATTCATGTTCGTGACCCTGCAGCAAAGAGAAACCGTGAGAAATAAGCTGTAAGAGGTGACAGCTCTTTTGCCTGTATTCCTATCTATGTGTCTCTAACCTTCCGTCTGTATTTCAGGGAGGACATCAATAAAATACCATACACCACGATGTGCATTAAGGAATCCCTGCGTCTCTATCCACCTGTACCAGGAATAGGACGGAAAGTGACCAAACCCATGACGTTTTTTGATGGAAGAACAGTGCCTGGGGGTGAGGCTTCTCTCCTCAATTAAAGTGGTTTTTAAAAACTTAACAATTACAACCCCATTTCCAAAAAGGCTGGGACACTGTGCAAAATGTAATTAAAATCAAAATGCTATGTTGTACAAATCATTTAAACCCTATATTTAATTGAAAATAGTACAAAGACAACACACCAAATGTTGAAACTGAGAAATGTTATTGTTTTCTGAAAAAATATATGCCCATTTTAAATTTGATGCCAACAACACATTCCAAAAAAGTTGAGACGGGGGCAACAAAAGGCTGGTAAAGTTGTGTAATGCTAAAAAAAACACATGCTGGTTAATTGGCAACAGGTTAGTAACATGATTGGGTACAGAAAAAGCATCCCAGAGAGGCTGAGTCTTTCAGAAGTAAAGATGGGGAGGGCTTCACCACTCTGTGAAAAACTGCACGATCAAATAGTACCAACATAAAATAGCAAAGAACGTTTGCTTTTCATCATCTACGGTGCATAATAACATTAAAAGATTCAGAGAATCTGGAGAAATCTCTGTATGCAAGGGATAAGGCCGAAAACCAGTATTTCCTAGCCATGATCTTTGGGCCCTCGGGCAGAACTGCATTAAAAACAGACATGATTCTATAGTGGAGATCACTGCATGGGCTCAGAAACATTTCTGAAAACCACTGTCTGAACACAGTCCATTGCTGCATTCACAAATGCAAGTTAAAACTCTAAAACTCAAAAACGAAACCATATATAAACAGGATCCAGAAATATTGCCACCTTCTCTGGGTCTGAGCTCATTTAAGGTAGACTGAGGGGAAGTGGAAATGTGTCCTGTGGTCCGACAAATCAACAATTGAAATTGTTTTTGGACCATGGACACTGTGTCCTCCAGGCTAAAGACCACTCAGCTTGTTATCAGTGCACAGTTCAAAAGCCAGTATTCATGAAGATGGTATAGGGGTGCATTAGTGCACATGGCATGGGTGACGTGCTCATCTGTGAAGGCACCATTAATGCTGAACGACTGCTCTGTATTATAAGAGTCCAGGTGCTAAATTGACCTGCCTGCAGTTCAGACCTGTCACCCACTGATAACATTTGGCACATTATGAAATGAAAAATACGACAAAGGAGACGCCCGAACTGTTGAGCAGCTGAAATTCTATGTCAAACAAGAACGGGAAAACATTTAACTTTTAGAACTACAGCAGTTGTTCTCCTCAGTTCCCAAACACTTACAGAGTGTTGTTAAAAGAAGAGGTGATGCAACACAGTGGTAAACATGCCCCCGTCCCAACTATTTTGGAACGTGTTGTTGGCATCAAATTCAAAATAGGCATATATTTTTTCAAAAAAACAATAACATTTCTCAGTTTCAACATTTGATATGTTGTCTTTGTACTATTTTCAATTAAATACAGGGTTTAAATGATTTGCATATCATTGCATTTTGTTTTTATTACATTTTGCACAGTGTCCCAACTTTTTTGGAAACTCCATCATTATTATTAACATAATAATAGACATTCTCCCAGACTAAACTCGGTAAACCACTTCTTTATGAACATTGTCACAAAGTTCTCTATAAAGTCATTTTATGCTGTAGCATTAAGATTTCCATTCAGTGGAACTGAGGGACCCAGCCCAAATACTGAAAAACAGCCCAAACCATTATTCCTCCTCCACCAAACGCTGCACTATGCATTCAAGCAGGTAGTGTTCTCCTGGCATCAGCCAAACCTAAATTCTTCCATGAAATATGAAGCATCATTCATCAGTCCAGAAACATTAAACAAACTGACTATTTGGAAAGGTGGCATCAGCTGAAAGAGCCATGTTAGTCACTGAGCTCTTGGATACAACCTGTTCTGATGCCAGCATTTGTCCATGGAGATGTGCATGGCTGTATGCTTGGTTTCATGCATGTGTTCGCAGTGGTTGTGGTCGAAATAGCTGAAATGGCCGATTTGAAAGGGTGTCGACATGCTTTTCACCATGTAGTGTATAATATATAACATCCTGTACAGGAAACAAAACATATAATTTTTCTACAAATGTTAGTGTATAGTTTCTATTTAACTTGTCTTCATTTAGAAAGTCAACAAAACATGTCATTTGACCAGTGGTGCCCAAACGTTTGCATATGACTATATATGAAACAACTAATACTTTAAGATATCTGCTGTGTTTTATGTTGCCTTGTTATCTATTACTCCTTGGTCTTCTAATCCAGCTGACCTACAATACGACTCTTTTATTTAGACTTTATCTAAGCAATAGGGCATCACTTGGGTTACTGTTTATTTTAATATGACCTTTGTCTCTGAGGAAATCTGTTGAAACATTAACCAACCCGTTTGTTTTTCTGTAACTTTTTGAAAATACGTTTGAGAATACAGCAGAAACTAGTTAAGAATATCATCCCCAACAAGATATAACTTAAGCTATAAAGCTGGTCGTCTCTGTTTTTTTTCATAGGTAGTATTGTTGGGACCAGTGTGTATGGAATCCACCGGAACGCCACCGTCTGGGAGAATCCACATGTGTGAACATATTATTTACAACTCTAGTTTTTTTATTAGAACTCATGACCATTACTGCCTGATGTTTTTGCTTCTAGAAATGAAAATTTGCTTAAGCACTTACTATTGGTTTAGGGCTTGCCATGGATAACCCTCATAGCTAAACTGTTTTAGTGTTTAACCTTTGAAATGACCAGGACCTGCAGGTGGGTCAAGGTTTCCATTCCTCTCTCCTATAACCTAAGAAAAACTCTGTTATTCTTAAGTAATATAGTTATTATTACTAAATAAGACAGTTTGCATTGTTTTCCATGTTGTTACTGAAACGCTTTAGGGTGTAACGGGTTAATTGTTTACCACTTAGTACCAAACAGTGTTATGTTATTTCTCTAGGTGTTCGACCCATTAAGATTTCTGCCAGAGAACGCAGCTAAGCGATCACCTCATGCTTTTGTTCCCTTCTCTGCTGGATCAAGGTTTGTATCTACATGAAGACATGTAAAGCAGCCACTGGTAAAGAGGCAGGCAGTTTGACTTAAGCCTCACCCAGAAAAAAACATTACTTGTTTGTCTGAATGGACTTTGAAGCCTTTGTGCCTGTAACCTCATCTTGCACCTGTGTTTAGCACTGTACAAGCAGGCTGCAGCTCTCTGTTTAGCAACATACAACACACCTGATGATTGCACAACTTCTCCAGCTGTTTGCTACATGATAGTCAGTATTGGGCTCTGTGGTAAAAGTCATATCAATAATTATTGTACTGTGAAGGAGTCAGAAACTTCTGCTTCATTTATTTAATTTTCAATCAAATGGTGATTAAGTACAAGTACAAAAAGCAGAAAACACGTACTTAACAAAAAAGGATGACAGAAACATGTGGATTTTTCAGATCTGAAACAAGAGTGGAGCTTGATTTTCTCCTCTCTCTCAAAGATGGAAGCTTTAAGCGCTGTTTATCTGATGACAGTTTTGGTGGTCTACCAGGTCTTGCACGGTTGTTAGGAGCCCCAATTTTCTCTATATCTTTTAATAATTTTTAAACTCCAGATTTGGAAAGTCGTTTTTTTTTTTTTTTTCTTTCGACTTTCCAATTCCATGTACAAGTGTATTACCTTAAATATCTCCTGAAAAATGTACATAATGGTCATTTTGACTAAAAATGAATAAATGAAAGGTGGTCTCTCATTTTTGCGCTGTACTGTATGTTGCAGTGCAACAACCATGAAATATTTGACTTTAATGACAATAAGTACATAATTGCAAGAAAGCCTTCACTGCAGGTAATTACATACTATTTACTCCTCCTGAATTTACATTCCTAATTCATATTTCCACTTGGATTTAATGTAGGAACTGCATAGGACAGAACTTTGCAATGAACGAGATGAAAGTGGTGGTGGCCCTGACACTGAAGAAGTACATTCTCATCAAGGACCCAGATCATACCCCAAAGATGATCCCTCGATTAGTGCTTAGATCCATCAATGGAGTGAACATTAAGATCAGATTTGTTGAAAATGAGCCTTAGAAAGATAAAATCCGAATTATTATCATTAAAGAAATTATTAAAACAAGGATTAGCTCTAAATTTTCTAATAAGTTTGTAGCATGGGCTTTTTTTACCATTCATTACCATGCATCTGCCTTTGGTGTTGCAATACGTTAGCAACAAGTAGCATTGTCACTGATGTTCGGGATTGAGGCTTTAAGCTGTTTAAGCTGTTAAATATGTTAAATAGTAAATGAACTTTGATAGCAGGTTTGAGAATTCATCGTTAATTTTTAAACTGTGAACAAATGTGTTGTACATCAATCACTGGATTTTTTAAATGCAATGAACATTGATAACTTTTTTTTTCCCCTCTATGTACTCTTATGTTAGAGTACATGAGTACATAAGACATACACAAAAGCAGAAGTGTTCTTTAAATAGTAAATAACAATTAGCTCATAATTTGATCCTTTTCTTAAGCATGATTTAAAAGGATATGAAGCCTGGTTGTTGGCAGTATGCATTCCATAAGTACTTGACTATGTTGGATTGTAAATTAACTGACCCAGCAGTTTGATAATAAAATGTTTCCTCTCTGTACTTGCTGTACTTTTTTTCCAGAGAGCACTTGATGTTTACCATCTCATTTATTTATTTTTTTCTTGTTTATTCATTTGCAGAACTTTAAAACGTTGTTAAACCATTCTTATGGTATAATGCACAAACCCTACACAAATCCGTGTGTTTAGTATGGAGCATAAACTACATGAGTGCCTGAGGGGGCAAGAGAGTCAATCATTAATAGAATATGAGATCCCATCCCAAACACCTCTGTCCTACAGCGAGCCTCGTTTAGCATAACACAGGTTAACTGTTCAGTCATTCAGAGGTCAAAGTTGTTTAAGAGAAGACAGAGGACGTATGTCAGTCGCAAAAAGGGTAACATGCAGCTGTTGTTTTATACGTGGCTGTAAACATTTGCTGTGGTAAACTACATAAATGAGACAAAAAGGGGCACCAAAAATAAAACTCACTTTGAGGTTTATTGTCGGTGTATTTCATAATACAAAAGCAAAAGACAGATCAAA
>JAILXH010240999.1:3653-14612 GCA_023558415.1 Piaractus mesopotamicus | reverse complement strand
GCTTAATCCATTTCCCCTTTTCCCTTTCCTCACGCTCTTTATTTTAAAGGAGGGGTGGGGGGCGGGTGGGCATTGCTGCAAGTTTAAGAATGTTAGATGCACCTCAGCGGCCAAGCCTGCGCTTTCTGAACACTTAATCCCTGTCTTTGTTTGATGGGATTTGGGCTTGAATCTACAATAAGACACATCCCATGCAGTTTCATCCAGGAGATATGAGCTTCCAAACTTGCCTGATGATAGTCTGGAGGCTGCCGTTCCCTGCTGAATACAGATGCTCTCACCTTTAGATGTCACATAGATCTGCTTCCTGACACAGGGGTGGAGAGGTGTGCCTCCAACTCCTGCATTATAATTCAGAATTAGAATTCACATGTGACCGGGGTGGAATATTCACCTCCAACTTTTTAGACAATAGTTATGCATGCATTTCGTCCCCCTCTTTTCTCTCAGCCCATAATTCAGTTTCGTCTCCACACCACAGCCACAGCCTGCACACAGTATGACTGCTTTTGCTGCCATGACCAAATTACTAATACTGGAGCAGTATGGAGCAAAATAAATCACATAGTAAGACAGTCAGCCCAGTCTATTTCTGTCATTCCTACATCTTTGGGAAGACAGTTCACTTAATACTTAGCTCAGAACTTCACTTAAAACTAAGCTTAAAAACATAAATTCATAACATAGCTCAATACTAAGAATAGTTACAGTGTAGAAGAATGCGGTATACAATCAAAAAACAAAGGCTCAGGTATCAGGCAGCAATATTTCTAATTAAACAGTCATCAGTCTTCAAACTTTTTGTATCGCCACTGTTACCAACTCTGACTCTGAATGTCTGAAAGGACCTTAACCATATAATTGTGTAGAAATTTTGAAATATGGGTGGCATTCCCCTTTAAGCTGCTCAAAGTAAACAGATCAGAAAAGTCAATATTTGTTATCAAAAGTTTGTTTTTTGTTTTGTTTTTGTTTTGTTTTTGTTTTTTTAATGTTTTATTCACACATTCATCAAAGTGTGTCATGTAAATAAATCTATGTAATACTATCATGCATATTTATTGTGATGCATGTACAAGCATCTAGGAAATGTAATAACTAGCCCTAAGGGTTTATTACATAATATCAGTATTGCAAATGAATTATAATAGCTTTTAAAGGTGCTTGAATCGCCAAATCTTTGTTTATTGTACTGAATCAAACTGATTTTGGAGTTGCATCGAAAACAATGAATCATGGAACGAATCGATTCACTGTCAGCTCAAAGATTCACCCCTCTACCAAATATTGTTAACATTATTTAGCAAGAAACAAGTGTTAAGATGTGTCCTGCTCTCCCTGACAAATCAGTCAGGAAAAGCAAAACCTACTAGAAAGTTCCACAGACAAAAAAAGCAAACAGTCCACATTACAGTTAAAAAAAATCTTACACAGGATTCCCTTTTTTCACTTTTTCTACTCTCAGTATTTTCTTTCCCCCGCTGTTCTAAATGTTTATTCTTCTTTTAGAGCTTCCAATTCACATCAGGAGAAATTACAGTTGTCTGGCTTTATGTCTGTACATGTCACTTTTGCTTTTGCCACTCCACCTCGGTCCAATGTTTTGGTTAATGTTGATTGAAATATGGGCACTGTCTTTCTGGAAAACCACTTTGTGTCAGCATGTCAATACGGCAGAGGGAGAAAGAAGTCAAAAAAAAAAAAAAATGACCAGATTGTCAAATCATATGCTACGTGGAGCCAAGCAGTGTGGATATGCCGGCTAGGCCGGAATCAGCAAGGTTTTGACAAGGATTTCATGCTACATGTCTTATGTTTCAGAATTAATCCTACTGCAAAATTATGGGTTCTTTTCATCCTAAACTGCCATTGCCATGGTTACAATGTTTAAGCCTAAGAGATGAGCAGAAGAATGAGGCGTAAAAGAGAAAGGAGAGAGTGCGGAGCTGTGATTCTCTTACCGTTTCAACTGCCATGAAACAGCAGAATCTAATCTTAACAAAGAGCAAATTACATTTTACCAGGGCTTATTGTTCTATGAAAGGGAGGAGGGAGAAAAGCAAAGTGACAAAGCGGGTGCATGCCTGCTGCTTAATTAAGGCACAACTTAACTCCTTCTAATTAAATGTGTTTCTGCGGGGTGAGGAGGAGCCGGGGCTGTTAGGGTAAACAGTATGGAGGGATGCTATCGGCAGGAGCAGAGCCTTTGCGGGGGTCTGAAGTGAAGAGTGCTAAGGGGTGAGGGCACAAAGGAAAAAGTTCACTTTCAATACAATTACCCTTCGTTGTTCTGAATATGCGGATGTAATTACAGCAGCGCATGGATATACTATACATGCTGGAAATGTGTGTATTACACTGCTATCGAAAACGGTGATGCGCAATGATATCAGAATCATAAAAATATCAGCATTTAATTTTTTTTAATCATCAGCATTGGACAGATATTGAGATACTGATATTTGCTGACACATTTTTTGTATTCTGGAGGAGCAGACAAACAAGCTAATCCAGGTGGATTTAGTCCCAATTTCTACATTGTATAAATGCATATAATGTATGAACATTGACGTTGGCATTAAAAGATACGTATGTAAAAATATCAGACCTCAGCATCAGGCCAGAATTACCATATGGGTGCATCCTAATTCAAAAGGTCATCTGCGTTTGGAATAATTATTTTTTTAATATTACTGGTCACAGTTAAATGTAGAAAATGATTCTAATAAGAGGGTCTGGTGTAATTTTGCAGCTTTCAGATAATTAATAGGACGGTGATTTTGTGATTTTAAAATGACTGAAAAAGCTGTATAATGTCAAGAATGGAGCTATAATAAAATTAATATTCAGAATGCCTCATATTTCAAAAGAGATGATCAAATCTCAAGGCAGATAGCTTGACAAAACATCACTGTAACTAGATCAATTCAATGTATTGTTTTGCGTTTAATATTTATAAATCATTATTTCATCATTGACTATTTAATCGTTCATTAAATCATTTATTATTTCATTTCTTGTTATTCCACAAATGCTTGAAATATTAAATAGAACATCCTAAAATATGTTTTGCTTTATATTTACATCTATGTTGTATGAGATCTAAAATAAAAACAAATAAAAAAGACTTAGTTTACTGTATGTCAATGTTGGAGGAGAACTTTAGATTAGTGGAGCTTGACCTCTTCACTGACCCCTGCCTGCATGGATGATGTGAACACCAGGCCAGCGGTGGCACATAAGTGCTGGACTCGGGTCAGGGAGCAGCTCCTGACCTGGGATTCACCCCGCAGGCTTAGGGGCCCTCAGGATTGACCACCACTACAGCGCCCCTCTGTCTATGTGGGTTAAATCATCCCTCAAAGCAAAACAGCATGAAGGTCCCCTGCCAATGCCTGTGTACCCCTACTGTAGAGAATCTGTATGAGCTTACAACCAAGCCACGAATATCCTGCTTTTTCCAGTTCCTGCAGTACCTTAATGACCCACAACAGTGATGGCTGCAGTTGGGTGAAAACTTTAGCCTCCAGGGATTAGCCTTGTTAAAAAAAAATCAACATTCAATTTGATAAACACTGTAAAAAATGATTAATCAGACATGAAACGTATATTTCGTCTGAGTACACTGTTAAAAGAGCAAAAAACTGAAAGCTGTTCAAAGTATATCGTCTTTGACAGACACCTTGGTCATTGCAAGCCATGCTGGGCTGCATCTACATCTAAAACAAACCTTTGTGGTCACTGCTCTGCTCCTAGCTTTCCAAACTCGTTTTATGGAGAGTGTTAGGCAATGTTAGTGATAAACAGACAGTCATACTGCTTACAAACACATTCAAGTTTAGAACTGTTCTTCAGTATTACAGTGCACTTTGTAAAGTGATACTGGACTTTTAAAAAATATGGTTCCTAAATGGTTCTTAGCTGGTCTTATGGTTCTGGGAAAATCTTTTTAATTGACTTAGTTTGATTTGAGAACTTTTACACCAGTGGTTCTCAAACTCGTCATCAGGGCCCTCCACCTACAAAAATGGGCCATTATTGCTTGATCCCAATGTGTTGGGAAATGGGTTGGAGCAAAAATGTCCCTGAAGGTCCCTGAAGGTCCCTGAAGACCAGTTTGAGAACCTCTGCTTTACACTGTGGGGTTTTTTTTTTTTAATTTTAAAATGAATCCATTTGAATCCCTCCATTCAAAGGTTTTTAAGGGAACGAAAAATGGTTCTTCTGTCAAGGGTCATCAACTGGCAGCCCCAGCAAGTATTTCAGCAGACCAAACCGAGCACTTGAAATCATTTCAGTAGCAAAGCCAATTAATGTATGTATAAAAAAAATTGTTTTGTATGTTTTTTACAAATGTCTACAACTACAAATAAGAAACAAACTTCAGCTTCACTTAAGCAAATAACATTGGTTTGTTTATGTGACTTGTGAATACTGACGCAGGTTGATCATGAGAAAGTGTCCAAATTAATTTACTGATGAATGAGTTTTTCTACTGTTTAATGATCAAAATAGTTGTTCCTCTATATAATGCAATACTTATGAGAGCATAGGGATCCAACTCGGTCACAGCCATTGTGTTATTGTTACGAGCGTGCTAAGACAAAAAACTGCATTAGATATTGTCAAGTCAGCGAACTCCAGGCCTGCTTCAGAAGACACCACCATACTAAATTTACATTTACATGAGGAACTTAAACTAATATGAACGTTAGTAAAGTAACAATATGGACAGCTGACAATGACATTGGCAGAGAACTTTGTTTACTCGTATACAATGTGGCATTCATTTTAAGTTTACTGTTCTGTTCACTCACATAGCAAGAGCTGGCTTTGAAGAGCATACTGTTTCTGTACAAAATAAAAGCCTAATGAGACTACAGGTATATTCTGAGTGTGTAAATGCTGTCTCAGACAGTCAGTGAGGGGTCTGTGTGAGTTCGCTCAGGAGCAGGCAGTATGATCTGAGCGCAGTGTGTGAGATATCAGCGTGTGTTTCACACCAGCCCAGACCACGGCTTAACACTTAGCTTCCAGCATGACACCTTCCCCTTGGAAAACTTCACACTCAGCAATCGATGAACGTTTCTCTCTCGTTCCCTTTCTCTCTCTCCCACACACATATACACACAAGGCTAGACGAAACACAGCGAGTAAACACACGCTCGGAGTGTGTCCTGCAGGGAGCAGGACAGCGCCTCAGCGGTTTCGTGGCCTTCCTCACTGACCCATGGCTATCTCAGCAGACATTCTGCAGACATTCACTCTCACACACACACACACACACACACAAACACACAGAAAGCCAGAGCAATCTCTTCACCAGCACAAAAGTCTGTGCTTAATCTCTGTCACATTCAAACAACACAAGAAACCTTTCTATACACTAGAATTGTCTGAATAATGCATAATCTATGAGGGGAGCTGAAATGTCTTCAACTCATGGTAGGAGACACAGAAGCCTAGACAGAAGAGGGTTTACTTTAGTTTAGTTTGTCAAGAAAGCAAGCTTACATCTCAGTATGTCTGTCAAGGATAACACAGTAAATTCCCAGGCCTGTTTACACTGAGGCCCTTGGTAGTGTAATATGTAACAGTAAAGTTCCATTTTAAATTAGACAGCATCTAACATATCATTCAACACATATACAAACATCAAAAAAACTTCCGAATATACTCGTAATATTAAGGTTTCTAAAAGGTTTGTGACTTGAACATAAGAGTCTTAAAGAATCTTTACATCACTAGTTCTCAAACTAGTCCTCAGGGACCCCTAAACGCTTTACATTTTTACTTGAACTCACCTCACAACACAAAGCAAAAATGTGAACCGTCTAGTGGGCCCTGAGGACTGGCTTGAGAACTGCTGCTTTATGCAGGGAGATTCACTCGAAGGAGGCCCCGAATATTCTGTAGTAACTCTCTCTAGGACGAAGCAATCTGAACGAAACAATGTGCAATGTGCTCCTCAGTATATGGAGCTTCGAACAAGCTGGAATGCCCCTGCGTCAGAGCGATGAGGTAGGCCCCCGGACAGCCGTCGTGACATTTAACCTCCATTTGCAACGTCCGGGCGTATACCCCTGTACCCCTTCATGTGTCTGGCAGGAAAACTGAGATCACTTCCAGCATCACGTGTAATGCAATCGATTACACATATGTCATGTAGTGTATTTTTTTGGTTCAGATTGCTTCATCCTAATGGGACTTACAGCAGAATATTCGGGGCCTGTTTCGAGTGAATCTCCCTGTATTATTTGGAAGGTTCTTTATACTTTAAAAAGGCTCCTCACAAGTACACGTCCCATAAAAAAAATGGTTCTTCAAAGAACTATCCAGTAAACTGTTGTTTAGGACAGTAGTTCTTAAACTAGTCAACAGGGACCCTCAGGATGGTCTACATGTTTGTGCCAACCCAACTAGCAATACATAAACAATAAGTAAAAATGTGGACCATCTGGGTGTCCCTGAGGATGAGTCGGAGAACCTCTGCTTTAGGAAACCAAAAACGGCTCTTCTATGGATCCATTTAGCACCACTTACTGTAAGGTCACAATTATAATCAGAGGTGGGTAGTAACTATTTGCATTTACTCAGTTACACATACTCACATTTGTGATGGATTTATGCCTCTCTGAGTACTTTCAATTTATAATTCTTTTACTTCCTCAAGTATTTGAGGGATTTACTTTTTACTCAGTATCACTTTAGCCTTTCACATTTAGTTACTTTAGTTGATTCCACCTTTTATCAATTTTTATATCATTTTCTTTAGTTGGTGACAGCATTTGTACTGCTTTGTGATTGGCCACACCTCTGATTTCAGAGATTTATCATTTTCATAGACCAAAAGGATCCCAAAAAGAGAGGAATTGCACCTAACAATTTCGCTGACAGAAGCTGGATGTACTAAGAGGTTTCAGGAACACTTTATTTGAACCCTGCTATGTAATGCTTACATAACCATGCTATAAACATGTCATGACACATGTCATATGCTGTCATAATAGATTTTGTTCAGTAATATAACAGTGTTACATTACTATTAATTGTCACGGCAGATGTCATAAAGTTTGATGTCATGTCAGCTTCTATCATGTGCTATTTTTTACTCTGTGTACTCTAGGTAGCCATTATGGCATCAAATATTATGACATTTGTCATGACAATTTCTAGTAAGATTAATATGACACTGTCATATAACTGGACATAATCTGTCATGACAACTCATGACAACATATGACACTTGCCTTGATGGTTTAGGGCGTGGTCAGTGTTGTCAGTGCTGTGTAGCAGGATTCAAGTAAAGTGTTACCAAAGCAAGCTCTAAGTTACTCGGTACCCAGTGATGGTTTTTAAACTTTTTTTTTTTTCGTTGTTTTTTAAAGGTACTTCTACTTTTGCTTGAGTCACTATTTCACCAATGTAATACCAGCTTTACTTGAGCATGGGTTTAGGCCTCAACAGGCCTACTATTACACTCCCATCCTCCTGAATATCTAAATGACCTCTTAGCATTCATCACAATGAACCTGAGTCAACAGATTTCAGCTATGCTATATCTTGTAATTGTGCCTCTCACTCACACAGGACAAATAGTTTGCCTGGTGTAAAAAGATAGAAAAAAGTGTCAGTATGTGACACTGGCTAGACCCTCGCAGCCAGAAGTGCACAGAGTGTCCTAGCAAAAAGCTCTGGTGAGCCGAGACACACTGCAATGTCCTCCTTTCTCCTTTCTTTTCCTTCTTTCAGCCCTGGCCTTTGCTAGCCCCCTGAAAGGCTAAGCCCTCAAAGGCTTAGTTCAAACAGGCTGAGCTCTGGAGGCCTAAGCCGCGGAAGACTTCCCTCTGAGGGCCTGGAACTCCAAAAGACGGATTTTTCAGAGAGAGGGCGGCTTTTGGAGAGATGATGTCTTAAGGCCAGTAAAGTTGCAGGTGTTCAGGCCACAGAGAGGTGTTAGATTAGTGTGCGGACTGGAGACAGACGGAATCAGTGTGTCTGTGTGAATTGCGAGCGCTGGGGTCAGCGGAGGTCAGTGCTGAGTGTTGCAGGTTTGCCGTGGACGAGGCCACGGCTTCGGCGTGCCACCACGATGATGATCCACATGACCACACGTCCCCGGAGGCTTCTGACAGCAGGGGCTACTGCTGAATTTATGGGGCCTCCTCAATCATCCTGCTGCCAAGGCTATATAACAGAGCTAACCAGTTGACTTTGGCCAGTGTAGCCTGAGATTCATGGCTTTTTATCCGGGCACGGCTGAGAGCAGAAGATGCACTCCCCGCCACTCCGACTTGGACAGCGTCACATCCAGAGAGATGAGCAAATAAATCAAAATCGTCCATTTTCCCTCCAGAAACTCAGGAACGAAGTCAGAATGTTCCACAAACAGAAGGAGGACTGCATGTCTAATGGAAAATCTGACCATTGAGGGTGAAATTCAATGGAAAACAATGGCACATTCCTGCGTTCATCTGTATCAGTGTGTTTGTTGTTGTCATTAACTTACCAAAGCTATCGGACTGCTGAGTGTCCATCGACACTGCACAGCACCCTAGACTCCAGCAGAAATGCCTTTACCAGACCAACAGAGAGATGTGTCTAATTTGTTATCCATCTGGATCGGTTCTTACTTATATCAAAAGTACTTACACAATTTCCTCATAGCTTCACTTTTCCTAATTCATGCGTATGATAAAGTCTAGAAAGACTCTTCATATTGAAGTTTGAAGACATTTTGGTTTTGTTTAATATCCAAGTAAGCAGTCTGCTGATAAACTGAAGAGGGCCTCAAGTTGCAGCATTGTGGTGAGCTACACTTACTCATAGCTTTGCAAGTGTGCTAAAAAGGTGCTAATTGATCTCTTTGAAAATTTTAAGCAGGTGCAGACTAGACTATGATCTGAAATTGATGCCACCCTCAGAATGTCACAATTTAAAAGATATTTTACTAACATGATCCCTCTAAAAGCTATCATCACTAAAGGTGCTCAGGTAAAGGAGGATCCTGCTGCAACATCATTATTATCATTAGATTATCATGCTGAAATATTTGTGAAATAAATCTGAACATGTTGAAACTAGTAGATTTATTTTTCCTTCCTGAAGTGCTCTTAATGCCAGCTTCATAAATAGTGGCACCCTTAGTAAAGATGGGCAAAAAGGGTCAAGAAAAAATGTCTTTGTGGTTAATTAGCTAAATCTTATGCTGACAAAAAAAAACCTTAGCAAAAACATTTTTAAAAAAATCTGCTTGTGCCACAATGCATTTAATACTTTGTGAAATCTTCCTTTAAAGCAACGAGTTCTCATATAATGCTTGATGAGATTGGAGAATACAGAGCAAACAATCTGAGACGACTCCTCAATACAGAATCTTCCCACATCCTCCAAGGTCCTGGATTCTCTCTTCTGGACTGTTCTCTTCAGATCACCACAGGTTTTCAATGGGGTTTAGATCAGGGGGCTGGCATTGCCACGTAAACAGCTTGATTCTGGAGTCATTGTGTGGATTTAAACATATGTTTTGGATCACTGTCCTGCTAGAAGATCCAACCACAGCCCAGTTTTAGTTTTTTTGGCAAAGGCAGATGGATTTTCATTTGAAATCACCTGGTACTTCATGGAGGCAATAATGCCATGTATCCTAATAAGGTTCCCAAGGCCTGGAAGTGAAACAGCCTCTTCTTAGAACAAACTCACTTCAAATCTTTCTTGCCAAAAAGCTTAATTTTTGTCCCATCTGAGTTGAAGATCCAGTAGCTTCGAGTGAACTCCAGCAGCTTAGACGAAAGTGCCATCTAAGACATGGTTATACGAAAGAAAATACTTTCTTCTGGCAAGCCTTCCAAATCGTTCGTTGGAGTGGAGGTGAAGTTTAACTATAATTTTAGAGACCGCAAAATGCGACTATCTTCTGCAATTCTCTAACCATTTTTTGCTTCTCTGATCATCCTCCTTAAGGTAAAAAAATAAAATAAACATCCTGTGTCCTCAGGTAGGTTGACTGCAGCTCTGGTTGTTTTAAACTTTGTAATTATTATGTCTCAGTGCATTTCTATTAGTGTATTCTCTGCTATTCCCCATACTGATGTATGACTAAGGGACTTCAGCCTCTGTGTCACTTCATATTTATACCCAAGTGAAACAGGAAATGAAGGATGACTCCTTAAGAGTTCCTGAACACTCAGTAGAGCTTAAAAAAGTGAAATATAAATAGAGACATGTTTACCTGTTATCATTTTGTTCTTAAGAATTTCTAGGGGTGCTAATAATGTGGTTTTGTTAAAAAAAATGTTTTTGATAAGGGTTTTGGCTTTCTTTTTCTAAACTGTCTTCAATTAAAGATTCTTTATCTCTCATATTTTAGTGTGGGATTGAGCTAATTAACCACAAAGACGTTTTTCCTGACCTTTTTTCCCTCAGGTTATCAAGGGTGTCAGTTTATACTTAATTTTTACATTGTGTTTTTCCAGCCTCTCTTTATTATTTATTAAATAGGCCAGTTTTTGTTACTGTGCCTTTAAGACTGATATATGTAAATAACCTCTGTTCTAGCTGACCAACCCTTTCACAAAAGCTCTGCATTGTTCAAAATGCATGGGGCTGCAGTGTACAAAGCAATCTGTTATGTTTAGAATGAATCCTCAGAGATGTCAGAAAAAAAATAAACTTCAGCTACTCCTGGATGTCTGAATTCTTTGGAAGACTGCAATAACACATTTGTTTCAGCCAGGAAAAGCACAGTGTGCAATCGTTCTGTTCTCTCCAATAACTATACAGACTCTCTACAGTAACAACACTCCTTATTACTACAATGTGAACAGTCAGTCATATGTAAATGCTTTCATCATAACAACAATAAATTCAAATGAACTGGTGTTTTTGCAGCTTAGTTTCCAAATTTTGCTGTCCGTTTTACACATATTTTATCATTTGATATTTATTTATTTATTTCGT
>JAILXH010240998.1:11824-30372 GCA_023558415.1 Piaractus mesopotamicus | reverse complement strand
AGCTAACGCTAACTAACACGTAGCTGTGGCTGTATTTCAAGCAAAGCTGATTGGACCTGGGCTGCTAGACGAATCTGCCAACAGTGAGAATAATAAGACAGTCTAAACACGTATTTGAAATGTCTTTTTATTCTTTCGTTGTTAAAATGTCTTTAAACTTTGGCTTAGCATTCACTTTAGGTTAGGTTAACGAGAAAGTGTCTTCCTTAGCTTTAGCTAACTAACCTAGCAAGAAGAAGTGTCAATAATTAACTCGCCAGCTCGTGACTTCCCGGCGGTGTTTTTTAAAGCCTTTAGACATAATTTCTCATCATGGTTTCGGGTCAAGTAGCTACTTTTAAAGCGCAAGCAAACCTGAGTAAGATTTGGGTGTGACAAGGTAGGATTCACCTGTTAGCACCTGCTCATGGGTCACGTACAGCTACACAAGCAACTGTGAAAGAGGACGTTGGCGGTTTTTTTCTGGCTTATTAATTTATGAAACGCTTCTCCTGCTCAGCTCAGTTGAGCCGGGTAACCCCTGCCGACAGCTGTCAACCTGGCCTTTCTCAACATGGTGCTCTGAGTACCTGTGGCCTTCTTCCTTATACACCTAAACTTGTTCATACTACACTCTTAAATATGAGGGTTCCTCAAAGGTTCTTTAGTAAAGGCAATGGTTCTATATACAACCATTTAATGCCTAAATTGTTCTTTGCATGGTGAAATGGTTCCTCAGATTGATGGAGAATGTGTGGTATATGGTTCTATGCAGCATAAAAAAAGGTTCTGTTGATTGACATTCAATCAATAGAAGAACCCTTTTTGGTGCTATGTAAGGCCATTTTCAAAAAATGTTCCATATAGAACTGTCAACAACACATTACAAAATGTTAGAAAGGTAACTGGGCATGTTATGTAATAGCTGCTAACTGCTAACCTAGGCACAATTAAAGTAATGGGAGGTACCGCACAGTGAATCTTTTTAAATTACAAATTACTTAACAGCAGTGATATTAATTTGATTATTCCTGAAAAAGTGATATAATTATTCAGTTTAGTTCAGTCTTTATTGCTATCACTGAAGGAGAAAATTGGTTTGTAAGCAGTCATTCTTACATTCATTCCATCTACAGTATACAACAATTAAAAAAATACACATTAAGTACAAGACAGGTTCTAAAACAAAACAATACAAAAACAAATTCTACAAAACAAGACAGAGTGAATGTAACTACGTGCAAACAGAAGATAACATTCCCTTATTTCTCTTACGCAGTGCTACTCTTGTAAACTGGTAAGTAAGTTATTTCAGCGCTTTATTTCAAAAGAAATAGCAAATCACGTAGACATTTGAAAGGCCGGTCACTGTGCCTGTCTCTGCTCTGAACACACAGCCAGCTATTGTGATTAAAATGATGAGTTTGGTTAACGCGGTTAACAGCTGTCCATCAGTTTCAAATTAGAGTGATTAGATGCTTTGACAGATTGTCTGCCGAGTTTACGACATGTCCCGCGCTCCTGCTGCTCACAATCACAATCAATGTCATGCAGTCAGCTGGAGGGAAGCACATAATGTATAGGGCATAGTGCTTTCTTAAAGCAGCTTTACAGAAACCCTGATGAGCATCTCTGAGAGTGACAGTGTCAGAAAAAACTCCATAAGAGCGTGAAGAATAACGCTTAGAGGAACCAAGACTCAAAAGGAGAATCCACAGAGGAAAAATAGACAAGATAAGTCAGCCAGTGTTAAAAGTTTGTCAGGAGGGAAAAAGGTTGGACTACTGATTGTGTCAGACATGTACAGGATGTTAAATATCAGTTTAGATACGGAGTTGCATATGAATGTAAAACTGGAGTGAATTAAAAAAAAAAAAAAAAAAAAAAAGCAAAGGATGACGTAGTTAAAAATCATTACAGACATTTGAGAGGGATGTGTTTGGAGATTATAATTCCACTGTCTTTTCAAAGTAGCACCTTCTTCTCTAACAGCCTCTCTGATCCACAGATTTATTTGTACTGAAAATATTTTAGCCCTTGAAAAAGTGTAGCCCTTTACCCTCATGTGCAGTGTTGTTTGAAAACACAGATTGTTTATTAAAAAGGGATCTTAAAGTGCTGATTCTTAGGTGTCTGTTTCACGTGCTGGTCTGTGGTGCAGTTCAAGTGTTAGCTTGTGAGAAATTATTGCAGTTTAATGAGAAACTCTGGACTGAGATGACCAAATTTAAACTCTTAGCAGCTGATTATTGTTTCCCTGTTTACAGAATCTTGGCTGTTGCATCTCATTCGCATGTGACACCTGATCAGTGTGAGAAAGCAAGAGAAAGATTTAGGGAGATGCAGAAGCTGCAGCTACTGGAGAGTGATGTTTATACTGGAGTTTTCATTTTAGGGTGTTTTTGACTTGGGAGCGCAGTAAGTGTGGGTGGTTTGCTAAAAATATTATATCACAGTACTTGCAGATATGCACTATTTCACAGTATTTGATGTCTTTTTTGCTGAGGTTTGTGAATTTTCCCATTGTGGGTCTTATAAAGGATTATCTTGTGAAGATGTTGGGATGGAGAAAACACATCAGCAAAGCAGTAATATTGCATTAAAAAAAAAGACTATAAAAACTATGAGCAAAACGTTGATTCACAGTTTGTTCCTTCTTAAATAATATCTTTTTGCATTCTTCAAGAATTGATTGATACGTTGATATATAAGAATTGATATATTAATAAAATAATAACATTTATTCAAGTTATTTGGTCTGTGCAGTTACAATACACCATTTAAGAAGGAGCAGTTATAAATAAATAAATAAATTATTAAAACAAGAAAATGGCAAAATGGGCTGATATCCAATCAGCAACTTATGATGCAGTTTATGCAGTTACTTCACCAGTGGTTGT
Source organism: Piaractus mesopotamicus (assembly GCA_023558415.1). Classification (NCBI taxonomy): domain Eukaryota; kingdom Metazoa; phylum Chordata; class Actinopteri; order Characiformes; family Serrasalmidae; genus Piaractus; species Piaractus mesopotamicus. Next base: position 27,493 of record JAILXH010240998.1, on the reverse strand, counting down.
TTTGTTTAAAAGTTCTCTCTAATTGGTTTAAATCTGTGTTTTTAATGATCTGCTGTTGTTCTTTGTTCTAGAAGTGGTGTTGTTCCCATGATATGCTCAGAAAAGCATTTTATGCTGTAATTTATTACAATAATAAGAACATCATATTGGTGTAACAGCCTGAATTATTTCAACCTAGTGTGGGGTTCTGATGTTAATTTCTGCTGGCAGGTTTTCTTAGTCTATCTAGCTTCAAGTCAGTCCTTTGTACAAGGCATGTCACTCTGTATTTGGTAATTACTACTATTTCCACATATATAACAGCCTAAGTGCTTCATCGTTCAAATCAGCAACTTACTATACAGCTAAGGAAACGAAAAGAGCACTCATAATGACAAGTTACTGTTCTGCTGGACTTCATACAGCAAAAATCAGCTTGTTACTGGAATTAAATTATGAAATATTATGATATTGTGAATAAATTACTTTTGGCAGATATGGATAGACAAAAAGTGCTGTAGTACAGCAGACAGTGTTGCCAGATTGAGCGGTTTTCTCTCCATTTGTGCAGATGTTGGTTGGTTGCCAGACTTTTGCCTATCAGCAGAGCGTATGGTACTTTTCACCACATAACATGGCCAAGAACCACCTGTCTTGTCAGGAAGAGTCATGCCAGATGCCAGATTCCATGGATATATAGTGCTCTGAAAAGGTAATTTTTAGTCACGATGCCCAGTGCAGGCAACTATCTGCTGTGCAGAATTTACCTGTAAAAAAACAAGATTTTGTTTTCCTGTTTGAATGATAAAAACACTGCATGGAAGCACATGTACACAGATGTGCGGATAGTCAGTCAGAATGCAGCAGACAAAATCGTGACGGTTGTGGCCGGCTTTATGTGCAAAAAAGGCTAGGGCTTAGGGTTAGAGTAGGTTGAGTGGGTGGGGAAAAAAAGTGATTTGGTGGGTGGACAATAATTGAGGTGTCATGATTTTAGCGGGCTATATAAGTATTTAAAATTAATTAACAGCATTGCTTAAATATGCCCCCCCCCCCTTTGTGGCTATAACTGCCTCCTCTCTTTTGGGTGGCTTTCCACAAGATTTTTGGAATGTGTCTGTTGGAAATTGTGAACATTCAATCAGAAGGGCATTTGTGAGATTAGGTGCTCATATTGGACAAGAAGCCCTGGCTCACAGTCGACGATCCACTTCATCCCAAAGGTGTTCAGTGGCGTTGAGGTCAAGGATCTATGCAGGATACCGGTGTTCCTGAACATCAAACTTGTCAAACCATGTATTTATGGACTTCCTTTTGTGCATAGCGGCCCAGCCATGCTGGAACAGGAAAGGTCCTTCCCAAACAATTGCCATGAACTTGGAAGCATACAATTGTCTAAAATGTCTTTGTATACTGTAGCATTAACATTATCCCGGACTGCAACTAAGGGGCTGAGCCCAAACCCTGAAAACAGCCTCAGACCATTATCCCTCCTCCACCAAACTTTGCTGTTGGCACTATGCTTTCGGGTATATTGTGTTCTGGCATTTGTACTAAATTCGTCTATCAGACTGTGAGAGAGTTAAGCGTGATTCATTGCTCCAGAGAATGATGAAAGAGCCACCTGGAGTTGTGTAAAGCACGCCTCCTCCGAACTCTGGAGGAGTTTCCATTGGCGTTGCTTGACGCTGCTCATAATATTTTTTTTTTTAGGCTTGTGCGCAGTTGCTCAGCCATGGAAGCTTTCATGATGCCCCTGTTTTTTTTTGATGTTGCCTTCAAAGGCAGTTTGGAACTGGTAGTAAGTGACTCAGCAGAGGATGGGCAGTTTTTGTGTGGTACATGGTTCAGCACTCAGCAGCCCTGCTCTTTTGTTGTTCTTAGATGCTTCCATTTCACGATAGTATCACTTACGTTTGACTGGGGCAGATCTAGAAGGGCAGAAATGTCATGAACTGTGATAAAGGTGGAATCCTATGGCAGTGACATGTTGAAAATCACTGAGGTCTTCAGTATGACCCATGCTTGATTTTATACATCTGTTTAGCCATATAGCGTGTTTCTGCTATAATGCCCCCGTCGTTTGCCTCCATTACCCTCATTTCCTCTGCTCCATGCAGAACACTCATTGAAGTAAAATGGTTTCATTTTGCTCAGTCTCTGAAATGTTGCTCTGAATCTGTCATCTTTTCCCCCTTTTTTATTCTTAAAGTTCTTTTTGGAGATTGGAACACTTGCAGGGCTTAAACTGTTCATAGGCAGGGAGTAAGCTCTGTGATTTATGCTGCTGTTATTTCTTCATTCTTTGTTCATCTTTGACATGTGAAAAAGGCGACTGGGGAGAGTGTGAGAGAAAACAGGTGCCTTGTGTATTAGTGTGAGAGAGACGTTAACTAAGTGAGGGTGAGGTAACTGGCTGTGAAAAGAAGTTTGTTTATAAAAGCCTGCTACATAGCGCTTTGTTTCTTAGCTGATTTTGCATTCACAGGCATGCTCTGTATTTCAAAAATAGTGTATTATCCCATACTAAGGTTGTAAAAATGCATACATGTGTAATGATGCATTAGCCTGAAGGTGGTTATGCAACTGCATTGGTTTTGGTATAATAGAATCAATTATAATATATTGTAATATATTAAGAATTATTTTTTGTCAATTTAATTCAAAATAAAATCTTGGTTTTGTGTTAATTGTCTGTATTCCACCACAGACAAGTAGTTTCTGCAGTTTAATTTGTGTATTCTGTATTTTTTAATATACTAAAATCTGAATCATACCAAAATAAGATCAAATTGTATCATTGTGAAATTTGAAACTTTTTGATGCTTTGAATTTTTTCCTAAGGAATGGCAGTTAAATTGAATTGTTGTTAGGCCAGATATTTGCATTCCTACTTAGTATCCAGGTAACAACGCAAGTAGATGTCCTGCAGTACTGTGCAGAAGTCAGAGACCACCTTCAGTTATTTCCAGTCAAAACAGCCATAAAGTACAAGTCATTCATTTGTCAGGAGATATTTCTGAGAAGATTAGAAATACGATAGTCCAGGAAGAGAAAAACGGGAGTTTCTAAAACTGGAGTTCAAAAACTAATTTAAAGATACAGAGAAAATGAGACACTTAACCAAAACTGTTACCTTCAGATCAACACTATTTAAAAGTTTTTATGTTTGAGAGAGGGAAAAAGAATCAAGCTCTACTCTTGCTTCAGATCTGAAAACATCCACAGGTGTTTCTGTCTATCCTTCCACTGCGAGAACACTACTCAACACTGAAAATAACTGCTGTCAATAAGCTTTTACTGAGAAAAGGAAATAAACTAAAAAGAAAATATGCAAATAATGCAGACAAAGAAGCTGCTGGTGTTCTCAGAATAATGGACTGACCACCAGAGTCCAGACCTCAGCAGAATGTGTTTGAGATTACTTAAATTGTGAGAAGCAGAAAACTTCTCAGACTGTATTTTAGAAGTGTGAAAAATATCACTGCAGACTTCTTTTAAAACTAAAAAGAAGGGAAGCCTTAAAAAAGGCAAAATGTGGACACACTAAATACTGAAAAATGTGTTATGTAGTTGTTTAGACTTTTGTGTAATTTTTAATTGTTAAATACGTTTTCAACTTTTTTTCCTGGTGCTGAGAAATGAATAGCCTGTACTTGGCTATATATATGGCTGTTTTGACTGGACATTAAAAAAATTACACATGGTTCCTAACTTCTACACAGTACTGTGTACATGCCAAGTCATCCAACAGTTGCCCACAACTGGAAAATACATACTAGAGTGAATTTGCGAATGCTAATTACATGTTTTTTTTTTGTTTTATCTGATCACTATAGGTTGACAGCTGACTACATCATGGAGTCCATGCTCAATAAGCTAAAAAGCACCGTCACCAAGGTGACGGCTGATGTGACCAGTGCTGTCATGGGAAACCCGGTGACCCGGGAGTTTGAAGTTGGCCGCCACATTGCCAGCGGGGGACCAGGGATGTGCTGGAGAATTTACAATGGCACTAAGAAGTCCACAAAACAGGTGAGAGACTATTTGTCAGACTAATGTTCAGAGAATTTCCAGTAATTTGGGCTACATGACTGAAGAAAATCATTTTAAAGGTTTTAGGGTATTTCTTTTATATAACTCTGTTAGCAAGTCTAAGAGTGTCTCAAACAGCAGAGTTACTGTGTGTCTAATTGTTGTTGGTGCTTGGTAGTACAGATACGGGTGCTGGCTAAGGGAGGGCGATATGAGTAAAATAAGATATAATACTAATAATATTTCAAGACATTTTCACAATTTATGATATTTTGTTTTTCTGAGCTTTGGTAAATTGGAACACGCAAAAGAATCAGTACTGCCACAATAAAACAGTATGAAAAACTGAATGCACTGATTTTCTATTTAACATATGACATATGGCTCTTCACTAAATTCAGTTAAACAGGACTAATTTTGCTTTCTTTATAATGAAACATGTAGTTGGTCAGTGTTCTTTAAGTACTAATGATTTAGAGGCACTCATATGAAAATTGTGGACTAATGCCCATACGTAAATATTTAAACAATAAAATGTAGAAATTGGGACTAGATCCACTTGGATGAACATTACACAAGGAAGTGCAACATTTCCCCATAGTGTTACAATACAGTAAATGAAAAAGTTCAGAATTTTTTTGTACAGTAGCCCAGCAGTGACATAACAATCTGAGTACAATAATTAACCTCATCAAATATCAGTTTGAAATATGGATCAAATCTAAACATGTCCAATGCTTTTTTTTTTTAAGCAAATATCTGCCAAAAGCAATAATTCAGATTTCATCATGAATCCCTGCTGATGGTAATCCAGATATGATCAGAAAAGCATATTATGACATTATCACACAGAAAGTAATTTTTTAAATATTGTGATATTGCCCACCCCTAGTGCAGTGTTCCTTTTGTTGGCTATGAAGGGCATTTAATTTGCAGTAGGGGAAGTAAAGAAGGCGACAGTATTTGGCAGTATTTGTGCAGAAATGATGAAACAGTTAATGATGTTGCAGCCTTAGTTCTGTTTTTTCCCCCCTTCATTTTGTGATAGTGGTGTAACTTGTGTAAAGGTTAAAATTAGCTGGTAAAAATAGATTGATGGCTGTTGAAGTGAGATAAACTGCAGTGACACAGGATGCAACACTGTTTCCTTGATAATAAAGAATCCTGCTTTACAGTAAAAAAAAAATACCTTTTTGAAATAATTAAGCTTTGAAACTTATAAATTTATTCTAGCAGTGTTATGAAATCCTTTGTTGTTTTTATAGGAAGTAGCAGTTTTTGTATTTGATAAGAAGATAATTGACAGATATCAGAAGTTTGAGAAGGACCAGATCATCGATTCACTCAAAAGAGGAGTTCAGCAGCTAACTCGCTTGCGACACCCACGCCTTCTTACAGTTCAGCATCCTTTGGAAGAGTCAAGGTGAGACCCAGACATGTACATGAAATACATGCATGTGTTTGAAAAGCACTGTACTTCACTGACTGACTTTTTCTTCATTCACTTTCTTCTTCTTCTTCTTCATGTAATCATAGGAACTGTAGATTTAAATATTATGAAGTAGATGTATTTTTAGAACGTGTATTCAGTGTTTGGGGACAACAAGAAGTTACTAAATAAAGCAATAAGCTGCAAGAGGTTTACATTACAGTGATTTCATCATGGGTAATTTATTTACATGTTATGAAGCATGGCACAAAGCAGAGCATTTGTAGTTTTTGCTTAAAAAATTTGTAGTTTTTGCTTACCAAATTACCACCACAATGACAATGCTAATTTCAGTTAGCGCCTCTGTGCTATTTCCAGTCTTATTTAGCACCATGCTAGCAGTGTTGTAGGTTCTTTTTCCCCATGCTGGAGCTGAATCTCAAATGATCATCACTGGGTTTAAGGCTACATATGGCAGATTTAACTAAAAGACAGAAGCATGTAAGACAAGTGACCCATTCTGTACTTTTTTTTTTTATTGCAGTTTTACAGTGATCATGTGGTCAGTGATCATTTAGTGAGTACTTATTAATTTCAAATTCAAAGCCTGTTATCTTTTAGCCTGTTAGCTAGCTGATCAGTCTAATTCTAGTTAAGAAAAAAACAAAAAACGAAACCTGGTTCTTACTTCATCAGTGCACTCAGTCAGAGTGAGCATCATTACAATCAAAGATTTTTCCATTCGTGACTTGGCACTGTAATGCAGAATTAAAATGTTGTAAAGCGATCATAGGTGTTTGCTTATGGAGAATTTTACAATGGCTTCGAATGCAGCTCAGACAGTCAGATTTCAGTGAGGGAAATGCCCATCTTATTAAGATAAATACAATAATTCTGTTATCTATTTAATTCTGCTTTTTGCTTTGTCTCACTTTTTAAACATAAGATTTCCTGGAAATAAATGTTGTGAAACTTCATTCTCAGTGTTCTACAACTACAGTCACTAAGGAATCATCTACAGCTCTGCTCCTCATTCTGGACACATCTAACATTTTGTTTTTTACAGCTTTCAAGCTTCTGTTTAATTTTTCATCATGATGCTGCATAATAGCGACATATTAGAACAATTTTATACATTTACATGCAACAAAACTGGCTTTATATTACTCAAATCCTTGAGTAATAACATTTCCAAACCAAATGGCGATTTTGAACTTTTGTATAACCAGTGTGTAACATTATTTTTTTTAAAATGAAAACTAGCATAGAAGACTCAACACAGCACTACAGAGCAGAGAGCGGAACAGCTACTCTCACTCACAGTGAGAGAGAAGAGGGTATTTGAGGCAGAGCTCTATTGGATCTCTTGCTTTCAACATAAGTGCTGTTGGACTGCTGTGTTGAGCCTCAGTATTGGATCAAAAGACTCGGCCGAGCTCTGGGGAAGAGGCTATGAATAATGCATAGATGAAGGAGCGAAATATGGAATAGGGAGCAAAGATGAGATTTTTACTCATTCAACTTTTTGCACCCCCATCGCTTCAAATTCAGTTTGTAAAAACATGTATCTGTTTGTAGGCTTTAGATACTGTTTGTATCTGTTTATTTCTGCCCAGTCACTACTGGTACTGCTGTTGTTTCTGTGTATATTCTGTCACTGGACTTTGTCTCTTTTTGACACACTTTCTTTCTCTCTCTCTCTGTCTCTCCCAGGGACTGCCTGGCGTTCTGCACAGAGCCCGTGTTTGCTAGCCTGGCTAATGTGCTGGGCCAGTGGGACAATCTGCCTAGCCCTGTTCCCACAGACATTAAAGAGTACAAACTCTACGATGTGGAGACCAAGTATGGCTTACTGCAGGTAAGATAAAGCTACAAGTCTTGCTGAAACATACTGGATTCCCTTCAAGGTTATTTGTGAAAGCATAAATGCATTAAGTAATATGAAATCAAATAAAATGCTACATCAAAAGTGAAAGGTGACACTCTAGCACAGTGAGTCTTGCATAATTACTGTACAGCATAATGACACCGATTGTGTTTGCAGCAAAATTGGACGATTCCAATCCCCCAGTTCTTACGTTCGATATTCTGATTTAGAGTCATCACGGTTAGGTATGTGCATTCTGAAAAGCAGCAAGAAAAAGGACTTTGGCCAAAATTAGCTGTAGGCTTACATTTTAGATGAAATCGGTAGTTTTTTTTTTGTCGAAGTATCAGAAGCTGCCTCGTCAGAGGGGCTAATAAAGCAACACTGGTACAATGTTAACTGCTGTTGAAGACTTGTCGTCTTCTACATGAGGTCTTTTCTCCTCAGTGGATGATGTGCCAACATTACGTTGTCAGAGATGTGGATGTCCACTGTTGCTGGATCTAGCTAATATCAACAAGAGTAGCCTAGTTAGCAGAAAAGCTGCGCCAGTGCTGGTGTTGTTCAAATTGTCTTACCATATCAAATTGTTTTATGGAAGTGCATATTTGTAGGTTGCTCGCTGTATAAAACTATTGGTAGACTATTTTGATAGCCTAAACAACCTTATCAAAGAGTGCTATCAGCATTAAAACTACAGGTAGGATAATTTTATATCCTAAAAGGTCATATCAGAAAAAGCTACCAGCATCAAAGTTGAATTTCACCAATTTTTATAAATTTCTGCATATTTCCATTGTTTATATACAAAGATATTTAGAGTGGTTATAACATGTTAAAGTTAGACTGTTGATTACCACAGTGTAGTATTTTAAAAAAACAAAAACAAAAAACAAACAAACAAAAAAATCAACATCGAACTTATGATGCATTGTGCAACAGTATTCTGAATAGATAGCAAGGACTCAATATACCTCATACAATAACAGGTTGTGTTTGTTGGTACTGAATAAACACAGAGTGGCCTCTCATACTTGTTTCTTAGCAGAAGATGAAGCTAACAGCTGATCCCTTGTCTTCTCCCTCCTTCCATCTCCACAGATCTCTGAGGGCCTGTCCTTTCTGCACAGTGGAGTAAAGATGGTACATGGTAACTTGTGTCCAGAGAACATCATCCTGAATAAGAGTGGAGCCTGGAAGATCATGGGCTTCGATTTCAGCATTTCCTCCAGCAATCCATCCGACGCTGAGGTCAGAAATAGCTCATGCTGCCACCTAGTGTCCTTTGCAAGCAAATGTGCAGCTGTGAAGCTAGGAATAATGTGAGGCTGAGCAGAAAAAAGAATATATAGTGTAACAACAGAAATGAAAATGCACTACAGAGGTCACAAAAATGAAACAAAAAGACAGGTGCTCCTTGGGCATGGGTGCAGAAAACTCAAAAAAAGAACTGGTTCCATGCTGGGAGAGGCAAAAAACCATCCATCCACATCCACAAGGCATGTACAAAATAAATCTCAAAGCAAAGAAATCCCAGGCACACCATCCTTAGAAAAAGTCTAAAAAGCCTTTATTGAAACATGGCAATAAGTATAAAAATGTGCCGATGCGTTGCGGCTTTCTCAGGCCTTCATCAGGAGACAGAACAATGGCATTTCAATTGAAAACACCTGAGAACATCCACATATATGTATATATGTGTGTGTGTATATATATATATATATATATATACACACACACACACACACACACACACACACACACACACACAAACAAGACTTTTTGGAAGGTGTGCCTGGGATTTCTTTGCTTTGGGATTTATTTTGTACATGCCTTGTGGATGCAGATGGATACTTTTTGGGGTTTTTTGCCTCTCCCAGCATGGAACCAGTTCTTTTTTGAGAATATGTAGTGTGTCTGCAGAATATAATGTTGGTAATTATCACAATATACTAATGAACTCTTTCATAAATCACAAAGTGTACTGTGCATTGTGAGCATCCAGAGCAATGTCAGATGTCCTAGAGTGTCTGTGGGTTTTTCAGTGAATTAAGTAATTCATGTGATTCTTTTTCTGTGTCCTGTAGCCTAAGTATGTATGTAAAGAGTGGGACCCCAATCTACCGCCTCTTTGCCTGCCTAACCCCGAGTATGTGGCCCCGGAATACATCCTGTCCGTCAGCTGTGACTCCGCCTCCGACATGTACTCACTGGGAGTGGTTGTGCATGCAGTGTTCAATGAGGGGAAGCCAGTCTTTCAGGTCAACAAGCAGGACATCTTCAAGAGCTTCAGCAGACAACTAGACCAGGTGAGTGAGAAAAAGTATGGTACAGGGCCTTTTCATCACAAAAGATAATTGTTCTGGGGCAATTTATTGTATTATTAATTAAGCATTCCTACTCATTTTGATATTTAAGTATTAATGAGAGCTCATGAATGGATATTTGTTTAATGGTGTAGAAGGAAAAACAACAAGAACAAAACAAAGAATAGCGACTTTGGATGAAAACGTAGGGCTGCGGATGTAGTTTTTTAGGTGCACTGGATTTGCAAAAAATATAGCAGCAAAATCTTATTTTTTTTAAATCAGCTGAGGGAAAGATTTTCATGTTTGATCAATAACAGAGATGCCTCGTAAGACGGCATTAGCTAACAAGTCTAACCAATGTCACTTTTAGTGCCGATGAGGACTGGTCAGCTTCTTACAGGCGATATTTTCTCCTCTGTGGACGATATGTCAACATGTTAGTTGTCTGAGTTGTTGAGAAACCGTCATGTTACACTGTTGGCCTATATCTTTTCTTTGTCTTCCTGTGATAAAACATAACAAATACCCAAAGAGTGAGTTCAGTATTCCAGTACTGGCACCTCAAACACCTCAAAAAGCCGAGTACTTGAGTATGTATGCACAACCCTATTATTAAACTGCTTGTTAACAACTCACTGGTATTCATTATGTTCTTAAAAGATCCTTTTATAGAATCAGAGCAGAATTTTTTTTTCTTTTTATACCATTTTTGCCAGTTTTGACCCAACCGTTACTGGGTATCAGGTGGTGCCGTTGTGTTAAAAAACACAAGTGGTATTCATTTAATAAAATTGGCCTTTTTGAACGTCTCTCTCTGCCTTCTGTGCCTGCCTTCTGTGCCTGCCTTGATCAGTTAGCTTTGGTTCGGTCCCTTGTTTTCTTGTTTCCAACAAGTTTTGATCTTTGTTTTACTGTGGCTTTGATTAGAGAAGCAGCTAAAATCTGAATATTTATTTATTTTTTTTTGGTATATCTGATTTAAGCAGGCGTTTTTTATTTCAGTGTGAAGGGCAAGAAGCTAGATGGAATTGTATTGTATTGGATTTATTTTTATGTGGTTTCTCACGTGAGGCATTGTTATAAAAAGCTATCTGGATGTGCAGATGATTGCGACTACAGTCTGACCATACAGATCGGATTTGGTCACTTTAAATCAAGTCATTTTTGGCAACTTTAAATCTGAACACTGAAGTCTACAAATTATATTTACGTGACAGATCTTATTTGCCCTGCTGTGCCAACAAAGCTTGTGAAAGTCCCAATAGTTTTAGGAAAAGCTCAATTATAAGTGTAATTATAACTTTGAAATTAAAGTCTCTTTTTGCTCGTTTTAGTTGAGTCGTCTGAGTCCGGGAGTGCTGAGCCAGATCCCAGAGGAGGTGCGAGAGCATGTGAAGATGCTGCTGAGTGTCACGGCCAACGTGAGACCAGATGCCGACCAGATGACAAAGGTGAGAGCGCGTTTTCCTCTTGGCATGAGGCCATTGCAGCAGTGTTGTCACTGGTGTGGAACTAAATTTGAACATTTCTGTCTGTTTTCTGTACTCTGTCCTGTTTGTGCATTGATGTCTTCACGTAGTATGTGTGTATGTAAATGCATAGGTATGTGTAATTCTGTCTATTTATGATGTGCATATAATGTCCCATGTTTTTTCTGCTACTGGAGGTCCCAAATTTGGCCTTGAGGACAAATAGAGAGCATCTGTCTAGCCATCTATGTATCTCACTCTCTCAGATGCTGAAGGGTCTTGCTATAACACACCACTAATTCAACATAGGAAGGTCTTGCTAAAGCTTATGGGTGGAATCAGGTCTATTGCAGAAGGGAAAATACAACCTCTGCATCACATAATGGCACCAGGAATAAAAGTGTTATGACTCTTTTGCAGATTTCATATGCGTCTTGTTCTTTTGCGTTCTTTTCAGATCCCTTTCTTTGACGATGTTGGAGCTGTGACTCTGCAGTATTTCGACTCCCTCTTCCAGAGAGACAATTTACAGAAGTCACAGTTCTACAAAGGCCTCCCCAAAGTTCTGCCCAAGCTTCCCAAGGCAAGGAGGAGGAGTGGCTGTGTCTAGCTGGACACATCTTGCTGGTTTATTTAAAGCTATACTTTTAGAGTCATTTAGACATTTAGAGTCATTTTCCTTGATACGGATTAAGCCTGGTCTTGGACTAAACTGCACTGCCAATGGTGAATCACAATTGGAAACTCTTTTTATTCAAGGCTTAGGCTTAATCTGTGTCTGGGAACTGGTCCTTAGTGTTCTATTTTTTGTTAAGTTTGCAGTAATTTGTTTGTGAACTAGCTATGCACTGAAATGGAATGTCTGGGCTAATATTGATACCTGAAAATGAACGTATTTTGCCTTTTCTTGTTCTTGTATGCAACTATTACAGTGAATACTGTGAAGAATTTTGTAATTATTGTGACGGGCTTAACTAATACCAATATCAATAACTGATAATTATACTTTTTTTGGTTCAGTTATTGGCTGAAATTTTAATATCTATCTGATGGCACATAAATACATTTTACCATATAATATGCTTCAATATAGAGCGCACCACATTGGCTCTCAAGTGAATTAACATTACCTTTTACCCATGTTCTTTTAAAAGAAACATATATGGCTGTACGTCAATATTAGTGTCTCATCTTTTGTAAGACCGTAATCTGACTGCTGGAGGTTTTCTGCTCTGCAGAGGGTGGTGGTGTACCGGATCTTGCCAGCACTGACCTCAGAATTTGTGAACCCTGATATGGTGCCGTTCGTGCTGCCCAACGTGCTTTTAATAGCAGAAGAGTGTACAAAGGAGGAATATATTCGTCTGATTTTACCAGACCTCACCCCAGTGTTCAAACAACAGGAGCCCATTCAGGTATTTCAGGGAACACAGACATGTTTGTTTTTGTGCTGTGTCAGGCTGATCTATATGCAATCAGATGTCTGATATTTATTATATATATGTAAGCATCTGTGTGTAATATGTCCCAAATGAGTTATGTATGTATATAATAATGATATACAATAATAATGTCCCATATGTTATGTACAGTACTGTGTAAAATTCTTATACACTTAAACAAATTGTTTAAAACTGTTTATGTGGACAGTACATGAGTTTTTGGCAGTAAAACCCTATATAACAGGAGTGTTTCCAAAACACACACACTCACTCATCGGTGCCCTGTTTGTTCCAAAATCTGTATCGCTTCCTCTGAGCTTGTCTCTTCTTTCTTTCATGCTCTCAGGCCAGCAACATGGTGAGTGGCCTTTATGAACATGTTGTTCAGCCTGTTCTGATAGTTCCCATAACTTTGCTGCGGTTAATTCAGTGCCCTGCCAGTAGCTTCCAATAATTACAGTATTACCTAACTAAGATGATTAGGTAGCAGTGCCTTATAGTAATATTATTGAATATTGATTATTACTGCAGAATAGGGATGCAACTAATGTCAGTTCACCTATCAACTATTATTGAACAAATTGGCTAATCGAGTCATTTTGCCTTCAGCCATCCTCTCATTTTGTCCCGTCACAGCCTCACCATCCTTTAAATTTCCATTGAGCGATGGCAGACAATTTTATAATGCAGTTAAGCAATGGAGGCTACGTTGCCCTGCTACATTTAATTTATTGTATTGCACTTTGTGTAAATGACCCTGTGTGTCATATCAACTTCATGGACCACTTTTGTTTTGTTTAATCTGTTATTGTTGACTAATTGTTGCAGCCCTAATAAAAATCCACCCTAACAGTAGGTGCCTTTATAGCACATTTACTCTTTATCTCTTTTGCTGTTCTTTCATGGGAGTCTGTGTTTACGAATTGTGCATCCCCCACCTCTCATCCCCTTCTTCCCCTGCTCTCTTTTTTTTATGTGTTCAGATCTTACTGATATTCTTACAAAAGATGGACCTGCTTCTGACCAAAACACCACCTGAAGACATCAAGAACTCTGTGCTCCCAATGGTCTACAGAGCACTGGAGGCTCCCTCCATTCAAATCCAGGTAGCCACACAATAAGCAATATTAAATATACTACAAAGGTCAGTGCCTTTTGGCAAGATTCATTGTTTTGAAAAATAAACAATTATTTTATAAATAATATTCACCCCAAAATCAGCATAAGAGTGGTTAATTACAGCATTTCATGATTTGGCCAAATGTTTTATTTTTCTGAACAATTTAAACCTAAAATAATGACTGCAACATCTTTCTGAAGATTTGAAGCAGATTTTAATTTCCCTGGTTTTATTCAGATGCAACAGCAAATTGATTAAGTAACCAGTTTCATTCACTTTTGTTGCTTGATGACATTTTACAGTTTAACTGTCTAACTTTTTTTTTTCTACAGTAGCATTAACTTGCTAAATCAACTTAACGATAACATATGCATCTTCACTAGCTTTTGATCAGACAGTTCAAAACGGTTAATATGTGTAAATTATTATTCAGTCAAGACTATTAATTAAAACTGTTATTACCTCGTTTGCTTAGGTATTTTTAGTAATATGCGAGATGTATTGTTCACTGTTTTGTTCACAGGAACTGTGCCTGAATATCATTCCCACCTTTGCTAATCTGATTGACTATCCATCCATGAAGAATGCACTTATCCCTCGCATCAAATCGGCGTGTTTACAGACCTCCTCATTGGCTGTGAGTCGTGCATGCTTTCTCTTGACATTCAGCCTTATTCTGAACGCTACCTCACGTCAGACTTGCACCATTTAGAACGTAGCACAATTGATGATGGTCATGTTAAAAATACTGAATTATTGGAAACAGTTTTTATATTTGAAGTGTACATATTTATACATTATCGACGTTGACTGTCTCACAACATTTATGTCTTCTGTGAAATCTGTGTTCTTGATGTTCTGGATGTATCTTTGCTTGTAGGTGAGGGTAAACTCTTTGGTGTGCCTGGGGAAGATTCTGGAGTATCTGGATAAGTGGTTTGTCATTGATGAAATCCTGCCCTTCTTACAGCAGATACCTTCCCGAGAGCCAGCTGTACTCATGGGCATTCTGGGTATAATTTTATACCTTTACTATGCCTTTACTTTACTATTATAATAATATTAATAATAATAATAATTCATGCATAACTTCCCCCCAACTATATTTAGATTCAGCAATTAAAAATTGGTCCAGGCATGGCCTCACCTGTATACATCACTTATTTGAATCAAAAATACTTAAGTCTTTTGTCTAAATTAGGCAAGAGTTTGACCTCCCTGAAACAGACTTTTTTAGATATCTACAAATTAGACATTTTCTAAAAAAGCATGCAGATATTGGCAAAATAAAATTACCGTCTCCAATAGAGCAATACTTTAAGAAAATACAACTAGGTGACACATCCCATAATTAAACCAATTAAACTGTTTTTTGTTTTTTTGGTTTTTTTCAGGTATCTACAAGTGCACTTTTACCCATAAGAAACTAGGGATCCCAAAAGAGCACCTTGCAGGGAAAAGTCTGCCTCATTTGGTTTCTCTCAGTATTGACAACAACCTTAACCTCAATCAGGTAAACACTCACTCACAATGTTGGCAATATTATAATTATGTAAAAATCCGCGTAATTTATAAAATATATAAAAGCACATACATTCACCAGTGCACTTGTTTTAGGCCCTTTGACTGATTCTCCAGTTTACTGTGTTTCAGTTTAATTCTTTCATGGCTGTGATCAGAGAAATGCTGAGTCGAATGGAAGCGGAGCATAAGACCAAACTGGAGCAGCTCCACAGCATGCAGGAACAGCAGAGGTGCCTGCCAATTCTCTTCTCACTTCTCATCATCCTCTATCATCTTTATAAATCACCCTGCCTTATTCATAATTGTCCTATCCTGCATAAAATGTTGCAGCAGTCTGCAGCTTACTTAAGCACTTTTCACACTCAGTGCCCAGTACATTACTGGCATGCCTTCACCTTAAATGTTCAATGGGAGCTTTGCATCAATTACACATTGTTGCTCTTCAATGTAAGTTAATTGAGAAATTATTTATTACAGGTCATTTTTGGTCCATTT